>JARCZZ010032409.1:35983-48005 GCA_030323915.1 Brotogeris chrysoptera
CTGCGCCGCCGGCCTCTGGGGAGGGCCGCGCCGCGCCGATCCGCAGCTCCCCCTCCGCCATCCGGGAGACCTCTTCTGTTGCGGCTGCGGCGCCGTCCCTGCCCCGGTGCGGGCCGCGCTGCGAGCGATGCCGGGCAGAGCTCTGCGGCCCGGCCGGGCACTGCGCGGCGCTCCCCGCCGGGCGGGGCGGCGGTAACCTTCGGCGCCGGCCGGGGCTGGAGGGCTCTCCGTAACAGGTGTCGGCAATGGCCTTTTAGCGGCGGCAGGTGACGGGCTCATCGGGCAGGGAGTCATCTTCCCGCGGCCCCGGTGTAGGCAGGGCCCGCCGGCCCCCTGCGTCTGTCTCTTGCTGCTTTCTGTTGTTGCCGGGAGGTCGGGTTACCGCTGTTGAGTGGGTTAGTTTTGGATGCGCGGCACGTCGTTGGTGCTGCTTTATTGACGAAGGCTGGTGGTTGTCCAGTTGGTAACTTAGTAAAAATACAGTGTAGCGTCTTGAGGGGCCGGTCGGTTGGATTTTCAAATAATTAGCATCACTAAGCTTCAGCTGCATGCAAAAGGCTTATGTGGCTTGCACGTTGTATCTTTACCTCTAGATCTGTGAGCAAGAGGAAGGCATGCAATTTTAGCCGTCTGTAGGTTCTAGGAAGAGTTGAGACAGAAAGGGGAAAAGGCTTGGTGCAAACCGTGCTTTCAGCACTTTTCTGGAAGGTTTGGAGCCAAACTATAAACACCAACCAAATGATGAAATCTGTTTTCCGAAAAACATGGAGAGTTAGCTTTTAAGTAAGAGGAGGTATACAGCTCTCAGCACAAGAAGAGCCGGGCTTACTTTGTCCTTCAGTGTCCAGTAATAGTGTGCATGTTACCTGATTTGCCTAGACTCTGTCTGCTGTAATGCAGTTTTATTGTAAGGCGTCCAGTTGTCAGTGTCACAAAACTTCTGTGCTTGTATAATGCATGCTTCCCAACTTGCATGTCTGGGGCATACTTTCATATTAGAAAGCAGGAGAAATTAAGAGGCTTTTGGGAGATTATATCTTAATTTGGGATGTGTGATGGCTCCACTTTATTGCAAAGAGGTATGTGGAATAAATTGAAAAAGAACTTAATGAAAAGATGCTTTGTAGGATAAAAATTTACCAGGAGTTTCAGGATTTAACTAGAAAGTTGTGAATATGATTCCTTCATGTAGAAGTTCCAGTTTGATGTACACACACCCCACATTTTCCATAGCTGATTAACTTTCCTAAAATTTGGCTTCTAAAATTCTTACTGTGAGGAACTTGCGATTTTCCTGCACTACTCCGCTTCTCTGAAATAAGAAAGTGCACAATCTCCAAGCTGTGCAGGAGATGCAAGGACTGGAGCTGGCAACTTTTATCCCTTTGTGCAGTAGCAACCAGAGAATTGTAGGTTTTGAGGAGTGCCAGGCTTTTTGTTTAGTCTTTCCATAGGTAGTGGGTTTCTTGAAGGAAAAAGGTATGGTGATTGTGTTTTGGAAGATGCCACTAATGTACAAATGAAGTTGGTTCACGAGCTGGTTTTGAGTTTTTGATATAGACTTTTCATTCATGTGAATGACCTCTAGAACCAAGTCTGAGTTCTTAATGTATGATCAGGTTGTGTCTGTCCTCACTGGTACTAGGTAATATTGGTGTTACCATATATATATTTCAACACAAAACCCCCTAATAACAAACCGCTAGTAGGATAGGTTTATGGATGGGAATTGTATTAATTGGTAAAGGATTAAAAAGTCTAAACTGCATTATTTCTTTGTAGGCTAAAAAAAATAATTGCATGTGCACAAAATACAGCAGGTGATTGCTGGTGCCTCGTTATTTCCTCTGTGACAAGAACAACTTGCACCTGGAGCAGGGAAGGAAGACTTGCATGTGAATGATGTTTTCCAGCTGAATATTTTACTTTATGGGTTAACTTAGGGCAGAGTTGTTAATAGACCTTTTTCAAGCTGTGATACTGCCACTACCCAATCCTGCTCCCTTCCTTGCATTGAAGCTGGTGCTGTCTTAGGCACTCAGTGATGTTTCTCAGCTCTCTTAAGCTGGTAGGTAGGCAGCATGGCAGCTCCACCCAAAAACCTTCAGCAAACCCCAGAATTCTGCCAACTGATTTAGCTGATCTAACTTCCTGAGGGGCTGGAGCGCCAGTGCTGTCCCAGCCCAGGGAGTGGGATTGCTTGCTGGAAGCGTGGCAGTTGTGAGTAACCATTGATTCCAGCTGGCTTCAATCAGGGACTGCCATAAACCCATGCCCTGTTTTGAACAAGGGTAGTGCTTGAATCCTGGTGAAGCTCTGTGACCTTTTTGAGGATAAATGGAAGAAATGAAATACATGCAACCTGCAAATGCCAGTGCCACATGGGATGTGTTGTCTTAGACTTTATGAAGTCTTGAATGCCTGCTGATATAAGCTCGCCCCCCCCCCCCCTTTAGAAAAAAGTAATCATGACAAAAATGCCTGTTATTTGGCCTGGGATTTACATCAAATGGCCCATTTTGGTGGTTGATGCTTTAACAGAATATAACGGAACTGAGACTTTAATCATTGTCAGTTATTTGAACAGCCGTAGTGTCCTTAGCAGGGAGAATTACTTTTTTTTTTTTTACAGTACAAGCTACCAGGTATTTAGGAAATCTGTTCTACTAAGCTTTTACTTAATAAAATTACTGAGGTGGTAATTAACTTTTTTGAGGAGCTGTATGTAAGTGGAAACTGGGTTGTTTGCATGGTAGCATATGGCATTCTAAAAGTATCCCAGGGTGGATAGATGTTAAATACTATAATGACTTAGTGTCAGTCTGCTTAAGTTCCAAGAACAAAAATATTAGTGGACCACAGCAGTGGGGTTTAGGCAAGGTACTTGGTGATTCTTCCCCAACTGTTGTAATGGAACTAACGTAAAATGAGCACAAAGTAGCATTCAGTAGACCTTGTTCTGATAGTGTTTCTGCACAACTTTGAAAATAAATAGTAAGAAAATATGTTACGAAGGAATGTGGAGTTTGTTGTACAGTATTTGCATTAATCTGTGGGGGTTTTTTATGTATCTCTGCAAAGTAATTCCTAAAGGCAGGTTTGTTTTTTTTTCAGAAATGTGCTCATTCTGAGTGTAGCGAGAAAAGCTCTGTGTGTGCAAGAGTATCTGAGTTGTAGAGCTTCAGCACCAGCAGTGGTTGGCCTTTGTGCTCAGCTTTCTGAGGTGTGGATTTAAGAGGAGGGTGAATGTCCTCGTATCTGTACTGAGATGAGATTTGACAGGCTTGATCAAAACTGGGTTTGATTGTTTGGCTTTGGCAAGAATGAAAGGTGAAGCATTTGCGCTTCCCAAGCATGCTTTAATTGCAGCATCTTTATTAAGCATGATTACCTTCATTTCAGCTGAAAGGATTACTTGACTGTAATTTATATACAGTTGACTGTGTGCAATTTCTATATGCATAATGCACAGTAGGCACTTATTTACATATACATTAACATGAGAATGCGTTGGAGGGGATGCCAACAGAAAGGTTGAAAGCCGTGATTCTTTGGGTTCACTTTGTACTTGTTTCCTTAGTGTTTGATGTGGACTTTAAGCATTACAGGGAAATGGACTGCAAGGTTCCATATTTCATTATCATAGGTGCCTTTCCAAGTAAAGTTATGGTAAGAGTGGGATGGTTGTGACCACTGGGTAATACTCTATAATTATAGTTATGCATGTTGGCTCCTTCAGAGAAGGCCTGAAAGTAATTAATTTTAATTAGAAATTATCTGAAGCTTTGTCTGCATTACAAAAGCTGTAAGCACTTTTTGTAGGCTGGTGGATCTCTACTAGAGTGTGAAGCAGAAGTGGTCAAAGTACATTACTGTTCAACCAAAGTTGAATTGGTGGGGATGTGTGTGTGTGCGCACAAATTTTAAAGTACGGATGCAATTGAAGTAGAATTTGACACTGTTTCCAATTAAGAGGCAGCTTGCAGGCTGCCAGTGTCATAGTGTTTTTTCCCCTTAAGTGGAACTCCTTTCACTTAATCTGTGCTTCCTATCAAGTATGATGCTTTGTCTGACCCTTCCTATTAATTTTCTGTACCTTTTCAGCTTTGTATTTCTTCTGTTTAAGTCATCCCCAGAATGTACGTGCTTGTGTTCTTCTGCAGTCATTCATTAATATTTCTAATAGTTTGGTGGTTTAATATGTTTTACCCAAATATTCGTAGAATGCTCTTGCTGGATTTTCAGTCCTCTTTCTTCTCATTGCCATTCAGAATGGTGAGAGGGTTACAGGATTTTCTTTCCTCCTAATTGCTGTAGAGACTGCAAAGAGGAGCAGCGGATTTGTAGGGATATGGGGATGTGGGAGAGTGCTGTTTATGCCTGAGTGGAAGGTATTATTCACCTCCCTTAAGACATACATACTCCATACCTTCATACCCCACAGTTCAGAAATGCTGTGACTGAAGTGAAGCTTGCACCTCTTAGGGGTTTTGTAAGTTTGGAGGCAAAATAGACATAGAGAAGAGGAGTTGCAAAGAAGAAGGAAATGTAGGAAGACAGTAAGGGAACAGGCTGATAGATTTCAAGTAAATGAGAGTCCTTATTTAGAAAGGAGGATGGCCAGAGAAAAGTATGGGAATAAAGAACAATCTTTCTACAGTGCCACTAAAACAGGCCACTAAAACATGCCTGTTGATCATGGCAGAGCACAGTTTATGCTGCTAAAACTCCACGGGGTTTCAGTGGGAAATAATGCTTTATGCTTGCAGACAAATAGTTTTCTGCAGAGCATTTCCAAAGAGATTTGTGTAAAACTGCTTTTTTTTCTTCTTTTTTTTTTTGCTGTTGGTCAGGTGATTAAAGGATGCTGAACTTCATACTAAGCAATGAATATGGCAGGTTGTTTTTTAACTCATTCTTACTGGAGTCTGATACGTAAACAAGTATGAAGCTGGAGAAAAGAAAAGCAGTTTTATTAAGTTAATATTATTGCTAAGTCTGTATGTGGGGAAAAAAAGACCCACCTGGTTAATCCTGTAGCTCTCTTGCATTGAGTTTGGGTGTTTTGTGAAAGCTGATGATAAACTTTGACAGCACTTATTTCTGGTTTCCTAATTTTGCCCAAATTGTTCCTTTGCTTCTGGAGTGTACTAGGTGCTGCTAAAACTCTTGGTGCAGAGCTGTTTTTAGTATTACTTTAAAAAGCAAACTACTTGGGCTTTATACAGTCATTTAACACAGGTTTATCAGTGCAGCTATACTGAGAAACTTAACTCAGATTCCTGCCATAATATATTCTGTAACTAAAGTAGTGCATGCTTAATTATTGCTCTTTTTTGCTTCATAAACTTTATTTCCAAAACACTTAAACTGTGTTGTTTAACACACTGTCTAAGCAAGAAGGCATCTTGAGATGTGTAGAAGAGGAAGTGACTCAAGTAGTGGGTATTAACTGTTAATAAGAAAGTCTGGTTTCATAGCGTGCCCTCCTGTTGTGCTGTCAGAGGCTATTTGTAGTGGAAAATGGGCCCTTGCAGGAAGAGAAGTGGTAAATCTGTCAATATATGCAGAAAATGAGATTATTAAGGATCTTTGGCTTAAAATATGGGTATTTTTTTATCTAAAATATTAGAAAATATTCGTTGCAAACAGTACTCAAGAGGCACATGGCAGGCTTTCTTGTGAGCTGTGATGCAGTGATATATATTCCTAGAAGTACGTAGAGAAGCCTCTTCAATGTCATTTTACTATCCTTGGCATTTACATATCAGATTCTTTTTAAAACCAAAGGTTTGATTTTGTTCCTGCCAGTGATGCTTCTTGGTGTGTGAATATGTAACTCAGAAATGACTGGATGCAACTGTCAGCTTGTCATAGGCTCTGAAGAAGTTAGCAGCAATTAAAAAACCATGTAGCTGTGAGCTAGTTGGCTAATACAGAATGTCTTCTGCCTCTTCTGTAATACTTGGGCTATGGGTGGTTGATTAATTTAGTGCTTGGAAAGGACTAGAATTCCAGGCTTGAAATGCCAGGAAGTATTTGCATCTCTTGGCTAGACACTTCAAGGAGGAAATGGGAAGAAGGTCATTCACGACTGATGGATGGTAGGTAGATGAGTGATTGATAGATGACATGGGAGAGAAGTCCACTACGTAGGAACTCCTGCAGTGGATTATGGATTTGCGCACCATGGGGAACACTTCGGGACGAGAATACTTCGGAAGCATGCTCTGCAACAGGGAATGTTTCATTCCTGAGACATTCTCTAGCAGATTGAGGGTTGTGGTGCTTTGAAGCTTATTTCTCCAGTGATTTTCCCTTTCTTGTAGCTACAGTTTTAATGTTGATGAGTAGTGGAATTGCTTTTTCCTCTTACTTTTTCTTCTGATGTGCTTTTCCCCGTTTTCAGTTCCATTTTAGTCGCTGAGATTTCAGGTTTTCTCTATACTTAAATAAACTCTTCTGTCTTTCTTTTTCCCTCCCAATTCAGTTACTGAAATCATGAATCCTGTGTATAGCCCTGGATCTTCTGGGGTTCCCTATGCAAATGCCAAAGGAATTGGTTATCCAGGTAAGTAACTTTGTTTTTTGATGAGCTTCAGTTAACACTAATCTTTGTAATCAAGAAAAATACTCATTTATGAATGACTTCATGTATTGGTAATCAGTTTTGGGATGGGGGGAGATGTTAAAATTCAGAAAGTGACGTTTCAAGAGTGATGTTACTTGTTCTTTTATATTTCTAACTTCAGTATCTCTTCCAAAGCAGCTTATTTTGGGAGCTCTAATAATTACGCTCTGCAAGAAAAAGAGTCAGTCTATTTTTGCTGCTAGTTGGCTGGTGCTTGTTAACCTTTCTATCCTCTAATTCTTGTTCATGCTATCTGTTTTATAATTGCCCACAGCATAGCATCAAAGGTGGGATCAAGAAAATGGCCCAAAAACATCTTAAAACTGGAAATTAAATATTTCTTGTTTTCTTTGCTTCTTACTTGGATTCAGGTTTCTTATCAAGGTTTTTTTGCCTCACCTCCTAATGTGTGTGAGCAGGCTGCATTTCTGATGTCCCCATAGTTCAGAAGTTCATAACTTTCCAGGAAGGCTGAAGAGGAGGGCTGTGCACCTCTCTGTGAGGTGTTTCAAGCAGTATGTCTTGAATGCAGTCTTTTCTTCTCCCCCCAGTGTCTGTGGGGTAGGGGAATTATTCCATCCCGGGAGAGGCTGGAGGGTCTTTTGGCCTGGATTTTGTATCATAACCAAGTAACCTTTTGTAGCTTTTACAGGGAGGCTGTTTTGTGATTTAGTTGGTGTCTTTGTTGGGAACCAGAAGTCACTCTGCACCATTTGTTTTTATATTCTTTGTAGCTGTACTGTATTTTCCTACAGGTTTAAAATTTGGTTTTCAGCTTAGGCCCTGGAGTTCCTGTTTTCCTGTTCCACTTTTCTTCCTGCTTCAAAATACTGGTGCATAAATGCTGTTTACTTGATTGTCTCAAAACTTCCACTTTTGCTTTTCAGATACTTTTAATTCTTTTTCCTCAGATAAGTGTACTTTTCTTGATTTCTGCAGCATTTATAAAAGGAAAACAAACTGTTGCAATGCTTTTAAGTCTTGTGAGTGGCTGACATGGTGCAGAAATAAATTGTAAAGCGGATGCTGTAACAATAAGACCTACAGGATGGTTTTCTTCTCTGTAACTGTCTTAAGTTATATAGACTACAGTAACTTTATAGTAGACAAGCAGCAGTGTTTTACTAGTTAATACCAGTTACAGTACAATTATGTCTATGTTCATAATTGCTTTTTTAAGGCTTTCTTTTGCTTTAGAAAAAAATACTATGAATTATTAAAATAAAACTTTTTATTATTATATCTTCATTTTCTAAACACATTTATATTAGCCAGGGTTTCATTTGTACTTAATATCATTTACACATTGCACTGAAGTTCTTGGAGCTTTAATTTACTTAAGAAGTTAAACTCTCAAAGATTCATAAATGGCACTTTAAATAACATTACAGTTCCTACTCTTTTACTCTGTTATATGTATTAGACTATGTACAGAATTATTAAAATACCGTATATTTGCCAGTAATCACTTGGTTGTAAATTAGCATAAATAAAATACACGGAATTGAA
The DNA here is from genome assembly GCA_030323915.1 of Brotogeris chrysoptera. Taxonomy (NCBI): domain Eukaryota; kingdom Metazoa; phylum Chordata; class Aves; order Psittaciformes; family Psittacidae; genus Brotogeris; species Brotogeris chrysoptera. The sequence goes on from JARCZZ010032409.1 coordinate 44,124, forward strand.
GAAGAATTGTTATACAAGTGCCTTAAATGTCATACTGCAAGTTGATCACTCGAAATTCTTCCTTTCATCAGTCAGTTTACACAAATGTAAAGTCAGCTTAGCCGTAGATTCATGAAATGGTTTGGGTTGGAAGGGATCTTAAAGCTCATCCAGTTCCAACCCCCTGCCACGGGCAGGGATGCTTTCCACTGGACCAGGTTGCTCCAAGCCCTGTCCAACCTGGCCTTGAACACTGCCAGGGATGGGGCAACCACAGCTTCTCTGGGCAGCCTGTGCCAGCGCCTCAGCACCCTCACAGGGAAGAATTTCTTCCTGATGTATTATCTGAATCTGCCCTCTGCCAGTATAAAGCCATTTCCAATTGTCCCGTCTCTAAAGGCCCCTGTCAAAAGCCCTTCTTGAGACTTCTTGTTGGCCCCTTTAGGCACTGGAAGCTGCTCTACGGTCTCCTGGACCTTTTCTTCAGGCTGAATAAGTCCAGCTCTCTCAGCCTGTGTTCATAGGAGAGGTGCTTCAGCTCTCTGATGACAGATAGTTGGCTGAGCTGCCTGGTTCAGGCTTAAAGATTGTGGGATAAACCTATTCTCTAAAATAAAAAGTAGACCTGCATTTTAAGATTGGAAAAAAAGCCCAAAACAAATGTGTTGCATGACTGAGTCTCCTTTGTTTGCCTCTCCTAATTAAAAAGCTACGGATTCTCTATTCAGAATTGTCGAATTTACACAGCTTGCGTGGTAATAGAAAGTAATGAGCATACCACTGGGTGGAATGTATTAGTTAAAGACAGTGTGTTTCTAAAGCTGTTGCATTTTTAATAGCTGTTTATATTACACTACACCTATTTGAGGCTGTTGGGTGGGTTTACAGTAGCAAGGAATCAATACCCAAATGTTCATCCATATGGGTGCAAGCTCTGAGAAGAAGTTAAAGCTGCTGCTTGTCATAGTTCTATTTTTCACAAAGGACTTGTTTCTTGAGCAGCTCTGTGGCGGAGCTGAACCTGTGAAGAAAGAATAGAGGACTGAAAATGTGTATTATGTTCCAGATGTGTAGTCAGTCTGAGTAAGGTATAAAGCTGTTCACTAACAGCTTGTCAGTTTGAAAACTTAAGAGCTATTTAGACTCTGAAAAGTTGTTATGAATTGGAAATGTTATTTTTACCTTTGATTTGGAAGCTTAATGCTTTTCTTAGTCTTATCCATGCTGACCACCTAGTCAGCATGTTGGCCTAGTTGTGCCAAGTGTATGTCACTTGATATGTTTAGAGTGCTTTACAAAGCTAGGTTAGCATGTGTATTACCGAGTTAAGCATTTTTATCATTAGGAGTAATTGCTGAGGACTCTGATATTTATAATGAAATAAACACCCTGAAAATTAGAATAGCAGTTTAAAACTAGCAGCTTTAAGCCTGTCAGTAAATGTGCAAATAGTAATTGCCTTTTATTTGGAGAAGTTGAAATCATCTGTTGATAACAAAATGTAGTAGTAAGTCTGTCTTTCTAAATACAGACATGATTCGGTTTTATAATTTGGAATAATGTAAAGAAGTTCCTGGGAAAATTAATTGCTGCGACTAATTTGGAAGTGTCACTTCCTACAATCTGAATACACTTTGTATCTTCCAAATAACTGTGGCTTTTGCTAATGCTGGTTTTTGCCTTATGTTGGAGGCCAGTATATTATGATAGTTCAGCCACGGTCGTCATTGTATTCTGGTGTAGAAATGTTCACCTGTCGTTTTGCCAATACCTTGTTTGGTACCTGGGTGTAATAACAAATCTGTATTAAATACGGCTAGCATTTTTGACTGCTTATGGTTGCTTTGTACTCTCTACTTGGTGTGTCTCTGATCTAGAGAGTCAGATTCACTCTGACCTTTAGAGGTTTATTTCTGTGAATAAGTCCCTTTACGTAAATCTTTCATGTACTTCAGGTCTTAAAACTTGAGGGAAGATCAGTTGGATAGTTACAAAAAACTTTGTTGTCCAACTAACTTAAGATTTCCTTGTTTAATTTTGAGATTTATTGAAACAGGAATGTAGAGGGAATGGCATTTGTGACTCCTCAGCTATTCATTCCATCTAGCATTCCACTTCAGGTGGTTCAGGAGGAGCCCAGTGTTTCAGTTGAGGAGGTGAGACTGAAAGCCATCTGTCAACTTATCTCAGTTAAAAGATATAAAGTGAGAATCTTTGAGAGTAGCGTCTGGTTAGACTGTGCAGTCAGCCTAGAAAATAACTTTGATGTGTTCTTTCTCCTAGCTGGCTTCCCCATGGGCTATGCAGCGGCTGCGCCTGCCTATTCCCCTAATATGTATCCTGGAGCAAATCCTACCTTCCAAACAGGTATGTGTAATAGGTATGTCAAAGCAGTAACATGAAGTTTAGAAGTTGTTAGAACCAAGAATGAGGAAGAGCTGTAGGGACTTAACAATAGCACTTATGCTGTGTGATAAGTTTTACATTGTTTTGAATATGACTCATAAAGAATCATCTGATAAATTGAGTATAATCTTAAATCATACTGCTTTCACCTTCAGAGAAGGGAAAAGCTGAGGTTTTAGCTGTTGTTTCTGTATTTCAGGCAGACACTTGACAATTATGTTTCCATTCACTGCTTCCTTTGTCATTCTGCTTGCTCTGTGTCCTACTGGTTTCCAGATTCCTGTGTTCCAGATTCCTTCTGTGTGTTGTCTTCAAAATTGTTCTTTCATCCTATTCTTAAATCATACCTTTCCAAGTTCAGCTTGCTGCCTTCTTTGTGCCCTTGAAATTGTCTTGCACGAACCAATTGTCTGGAAACCCTGATTGCTGGATAAAACAGTTTGCTCCATAGTGGATACTGGGGGAGAATTTAGGAAACTGCACTTACATGCTTTTGATTTGAGAGAAAGGCAATGTCAAGAGCCTAGGAAAGGAGAGGTGGAAAAGCAGGCGCAGGAGAAACCAAACAATGACAATGGAAGAATCACAAAAATCATGCAAGTTAATTCCTTGCTCCAGGACTGTTGTCAACATCAGAATTTTGGGGTTGCTGACCATGGGTTAGTTTACACAGCACCAGGGCTGCTGGTGGCCAGTGGGGTACGACTACCTCAAAGTGGGAAAAAGGATCCTAGCCCAGAAGCTAGCAGGGATCAGAGAGAGGGCTTTAAACTAGGTTTGCAGGGGAAGGGGATAACACCAGGCTCGCTAGAAATGAGCTATGGGATCGCATGCTGCTGTTTAAGGCCAGATCCTCAGGGCAACTGAAATGCATCGATGCCAGCAAACAGGAGGAGCTGGAAGCTACTGTGCAGCAGGGAAATTATGACATAGTTGTCATCACAGAAATGGGGTGGGGTGGGGTGTGATTCATATGATTAGAGTGCTGTGATGGATGGATACAGGCTCTTCAGGAGGGGCCAGGCAGGGAAAGAGAGGTGATGGGATTGTGTTGTATGTCAGGGAGTACATCAACTGCCTTGAAGTCAGTGTTATGAATGAGAAGGTTGAATGTTCGTGGGTGAACATCACGGGGAAGGCCAACCAAGCAGATATACTGGTAGGAGTCTGTTATAGACCACTGAGCCAAGATGAAGCTATAGGTGAAGTGTTTTTCAAACAACTGGGAGAAGTTTCACGATCACTTGCCCTTGTTCTCATGGGGACTTCAGCCTACCACTTATCTGCTGGACGTGTGTCATGGTTTAAGCCTAGCTGTAATTCACGCAGCTTGCTCACTCCCCTCTCTTTCTTCCCCCCAGCTCCCAGGGGGATGGGGAGGAGAATCAAGTGTAACTCGCACAGGTTGAGATAAGAACAATCCAGTAACTAAGGTATAACACAAACCACTGCTGCTACCACCAGTAATAATAATGACAAGGGAAATACAAGGGAAGA
>JARCZZ010032410.1:0-12825 GCA_030323915.1 Brotogeris chrysoptera
AACACCGCTCAGGGCAGGAGCTCCCACACGGAGATCCACTGCCGCCAGCAGAAACAGCCACCCTCGGGCTGAGCTCCACCGCATCATTGATTATGTTGTTGATGTTATTGTTGTTTGTAGTACTTGTTTTTCATTGTAGTAGGAGCAGTGTTAGGTTGTTCTTCAGTTGTAAGTTTTCGTGGTAGGATGCTGCTGTACTTTAGTTGTTAGTAGTAGTAGGTTGTACTTCATATATTATTGTTAATAGTAGTGGTATTACATTGTCCTTTGTTGTGGTTATTGTCATATGTTATTTATTCTTATTATTACTATTCTGTGATGTTAGTTATTGTCATTATTCTTCGTATTCCACTGCGTTTCAGTTATTAAACTGTTCTCTCCCAACCATTTTTGTTTCCCACTCTTCCCGTTCCTCTCTCATCCCTCCCGCGGGGCGCAGGGGCTCAGTAAGTGGCTCCGTGCTCCTCAGTTCCCAGCTTGACTCAGCCCCTACCCGGCTCCGGTGCAGGTTCCCTCCTACCTCCCGAGGGGCTCCATGAGGCTGCTCCACGCCAGAGGCTCAGGATCCCAAACTCCTCTTCCCGGGGCAGCCAGAGGGAAATCCCATTGGCTGCAGGCGCTGCCCATCCTCCCAGGATCGTTCCCGCTGCGGGTCTGATCCTGCCCGGTGCAGACAGGGGCGGGCAGGGCCAAGCACCGGCATCAGGCGCATCCTATGGGATTGAGCAGGGTGAGGAATTCCTGGGTGGGATTGGCCGAGACGTTCCCTTTGGACCTGGGGGGACCTTGCCAGGGTTGAGTTTGGAGTTGTTTATGCTGCTGAGGGTGCTGCAGCCATTCAGACAGCTCCATTCGTTAGCAATTAGGCAGGCCTTGTCTAGCATCTAGATTAATCCCACTTTTAATTATTCCGAAACGGTGTGAGACTTCTCAGGCATTAAAGATTATGAACACACTTGCTGATTCCACAGCAATTATTCTAATGTAATGATGTCTATTAATACGCTTCCCAGCTTGCCATGCCCAGAGGGGTTATTCCCAGTTTCCCCCTGTGGAGCACACATTTCCTGCATGGTGTTATCGCCCTATCCACCCGCTTATATCACACAAAATAATACTTCCCATGCGCTTCACCTAATAACATTTCAGAGCTGTTGCTGTCCCAAGCACCAGGCATTGACTGCAATGGGGGAAGAGAGGCCCCTTGAGGCTCCTGCTGTGAGGATGGCAGTGGAGACCCTGCTTCAAAAGCCAGGAGCATCCTTCCTTCCCTGGGAAACTGGCCTAAATCATTTGGCCTCTTTATCCCTTGAACTCTATACCCCTTTACATTACAGCTCTCATCATTCCCAAACTTCAGTTACCAGAAAATTTACTTTTCAGTGGCAAATTTAAAGCTGTGCCACTGGCCACCAAACATGCGCCATGGTGAGACCCTGCCAGCAGAACCAGGGCTCGAAGGAATGGTGTGCCAGCAACGGCTTGCAGCCCTTGATCCATGAGTGCCCATCGGGAAAACCTAAGTACTTCATACAATTTATACAGAGGTTTATATGAACTTGCAAGTGGAAACCTTACTGCAGTCATACAAGGAAGATATAAATTCCACAAGCTGGGAATATCAAGGGATGGCAGCAGTTCTGAAAATGAACACTCAGCCCTCTGCAAGTATTATAACTGCTTTGCATATATATTGTTTCAGCATTTCATCGCTCCCCGAATGAGCAGTGATAGAACCTCACCTGCCCAACTTAATGCAGCCTCGCAGAGCTCAACCACGACAGCGATTCTGGGCAGAGCCCAGGGGTAATTTGGCTGATGGATCCTCCGGAAGCTTAGACCCGAATTTGATTTCAGCTCTGAACGCGTCGCTCGGTCTCTAGAGGCAGCAGAGCAGCAATATCAGCACAATGGCATTGAGTTGACTCTGAACTCCAGGAATGGTTTAAATGAAATTACACTCTTCCCTGATGAGCCTGGAACAGGAAGATTGCCTGAGGAAATCCAGAACTGAATTCCACAGGGAAGAGTTCGGCTGCTGTGCTATTTGCTCTGGAAGGGTTTGTGCAGGCACAGAGCCTGGATCCCAACTTTCCTGGGATCCCAACTTGGTTGTCATTACTCCATCCACTTTGTCAATGAACTTTGTAACCTCTTTATATAGAATGGTATTGGTAATGCTGTAATATGTGTTTGCTTCCCATTATGCTATTTTTGAGTAAAACCCCAACTAATGGACTTTTTGATGTCATCTTTCTAATTCACACATTATCCAAAGTGATCAGAGCCTGGATAAGATGTGACAGGTACTGGAGCAATTGCTGTTTCAGCAATCACTGAGGGAAAGAGAAGGCAAGCTGACACATCTCCTCTCTTAAATTTCAGCCAGGAATACCAGGTAACTGAGGCTCAGGGGGGACCTCATCACTCTCTACAACTGCCTGAAAGGAGGATGGAGCCAGGTTGGGCTGCACTCTGCTCCCAAGGAACACGGGATGGGACAAGAGGAAATGGCCTCAGGCTGCACCAGGGCAGGGTTAGATGGAGCTGAGGAACAATCCCTTCCCCCAGAGGGTGCTCAGCATTGGAACTGCTGCCCAGGGCAGTGCTGCAGTCACCATCCCTCCAAGTGTTCACACACTGTGGAGATGGGGCCTCAGTGCTGTGGGTCAGTGGTGGCCTTGGCAGTGCTGGGAACGGTTGGATTGGATGAGCTGAAAGGGCTTTTCCAACCTGGTTGATTTTACGATTCTATGATTCTACGTCGTCAGATAAGGAAATAACAACATGAAAATCACGAGTCTGTAGTTAAATTTTATTTATCAGTTCTATTGTTAAATTACACAATCAAAGTCAGTGGATCGGCCTGTAAATCTACACAATAAGACAGCGTCTACAGTGGAAATCAGTAGAATCTGATATGGTTCTGACAAAATGGTATCCTTATATTCATACATCCCCTATATACAATAAACAGTATACACAAAGAAAATGCAACTAGTCTCTGTAAACCATGCACACCACAGCGTAAAACCAAAACCCACCTTCTGCAACAGGCCCTCCAGCTTGCCCCTGGTTCATCCTGTTTACAGCACTGCCTTTCCGTTTGAACAGCCGCTTATTTCCGCCCTTTGAAAACCAAAGTACAACCCAGACATCATATCGGCAACTGCAGTTCTCACCTAGAGAAAAAAATTAAATAGAAATTGCTGTACATGAAGTTATTTCTCTTTTCCAAGCTGCTAACGCACGGTACTGGTTTGCTGCTGCTTTGCTCTTCGCTTGCACCCAGCAGCATCACTGCCTCCCAGGTCACAACACAACACCAGATATGAAACCACTGCCAGGTAACTGAGCCGTGGAGCCATGAAGGTGTTTTTAAAGCCTTCTGCCTCATTTTATGCCCCCCCATCCCTCTTGGTGTATAGGATATTACAGGCAAAAGGCAATAGTGCAAGTGAGCCTTGTAAGCATCGTGTGCGTTGGGATAAGGAGCGCCCTGCTGGGGTGTCTCCATCCCCATGTGCCTACACTGAGATGGCCAGATAGTGCCAAGCTGAGGAGCGCTGCAGGCTACTACAGAACATCTGAACTTGCTGAATGCAGAGCACAAGCCTCACAGAGGTTTTCTTCCTTGCGTTTTTTGCATAGAGATTTATAGGAGCCCCTCATACCTCTGGCCCCTTCTCCTCTCCCGCTCTGTCTTGGTGAGGCTGAAGGGCTACAGGTCCAGCTCCAGCTCTGCACCCTGTGCCCCAAGCAAAGCCTGCTCAGGGGTAGGAAGCTGCTGCATCCCTGTGCAACCTTCCCACCCTGTCTAATTATGGCTATGGTAAAACTGGTTTCCATCATTTTTAGTCATCACTTGCCTCTCATCACTAACAAGGGCTTAAGAGTGTAGGGAAAAAAAGAAAAAGCCCTGTTCTTATCTGGTGTAGCAAAGATTTACTGGAAGTAAACCCTAATTCAAGTGTAAATCTACTTCCCTCATTGAGCAATTCTCTTCGGAATATTGCTGGGATTAGAGAGTTTTATGACTTTTTAGAGACACTACACAAATAGCTGCAACATAATTTCATCTAGTTTATACCACCAATTATTAAGGAATGAGAAATTCAGCATTATGTATTCTAATGGGTAAGAAAGACTTAAAATGAGACACTGTCACAGGGATCGAATTTGGAAGAGGCTTTATGAAATGAACGTGACAATATGCTGCAACTTTTCCAGAACGATTAAAATCAAACTGCCCTGAAAGCTTCTGGGAATGGTGTCTTTAACATCGGCATTGAGTTCCGAAAAGCACGTATGTCTTCGTTATTAATATGAGATAGACCAAGCTTAAAACTCTAAACAGCAGTAGGTAGAAAAAGTTTAAAAGTTTCAATATTTATATAACTAGAGAAATTACTTCTATTCCTTTTAAAAGCCAATATTATACAGAAAACTAGTCAATATTTTCTCTAGACCGTTATTGTCCCCTTCACTGTCCATCCATTAACTTGGTAAATATGAGAAGCAGTCGGTGCCTTTGAAAGCACAGTATTCAAACAAAATGAAGATAAAATCAAAGGGAACAGCTTTTGCTCATGTACTGTATTGTGAGAGTATGCTAAATGCTCGCTATTAGGAAATGACTTTGCTTTCCAGACAGATTTCAGCCGAGCACCACACACATTTTCCAGCATCCCATTTTGTACTCAGAACTCATGTCAGGATCTTCTTTTTATTCCCTTTTCTTTAAAACAAACGTCCAAGCAACCATTTCCGATGAGCCTGCTTGGCTCCTGCCACCAAAACCTAAAAAGGACAGTCCAATTACACACTAAGATTAAGTGTTCCACGTACAGTACAACAAAGGCAACTGCAAAGGCAACGTTTTTAACCTTCTTTTTTGCTTCAAACCCTCGAGAAGTGTCACTGTGTCGCGTTCCATGTGCGGGTTGGGGTGGGTTCTGCTTCATTTCCAGTGCCTGGCGCGTGCCCCCCAACTACCGCCGCCACCGCTCCACATTCCCAATGTAGTCAGTGCTGGAGCTGTTCTCGCCCTGCTCCCTCAGGAGCGCTTGCTTGGCCCGCAGGATCTTGCGCTGCTCCTGGCGCTTCCGCCGCGCTTCCTGGTGCTCCTTCTGCCGCATGTACTGGTACCGCTGCAAAAACAGGTCTTTTGCATAGTCGTACAATTCCATGTCTAAAAAATTGAGAGCCTCGATGCGCCGCTGAGTCTGCTCGTCTATCTCCACACTGGAGGCCCTTGTGCTATTGTACTGCGTGAACGGCGAGATGAAGTTCATGTTGAAAGTCTTCTCAAAGAGATACTGAGTCTTGCGCTGAAACTCCGTCAGGCCGAAGAAGGCCATGCGCTTCAGGTTCTCCTTGGCACTGTCCAGCAGAACCTTGTTTCTCTGCTCCTCGGGCATCACTGACAGGTTGTAGCATCCCACCAGGCTGAGGTCGGAGAGCATGCGGACCTGGCGGTTGTTGGCGAGGTTGTAAGGGCAATCCATGAACTCCTGCAGGGAGCAGCCCGACCAGTCATCCCCTGTGTAGCAGCTGGGCAGCTCCTCGGTGGTGGGGGACCGGCCGTCGCAGACGTGCAGGGATGCCTTCCACGTGGCTCCTCGTTGGACGTGGCGCCATTCGCTCAGGTACCGGGACACCGGGTCACGCAGGATGGTGATGTAGTAGAAATTCCTGCCACAGGGAGAGGAAAGCAGAGCCGTTATTCCCATGTGCCTCCACCACACAGTGCATTAACATTCAGAATCAATAGAAACGTGGAGATGCACTTAAGAGGCTTGCAGGAGCCCTGCTGCAGTGTGCTCACCTCTGCAGGGGGAAGGATGGCGGAACAGACTGCCTGGGGGGGAGTGGGAAGGGGTTTACCTACCTGAACACATCTGTGTCTGCTCAAGGGGTTTTGCCTCTACAGAATGGAACCTGAGGGAGAGGAACCAGCTCGGTGCTGAGCTGCCCATGCTCCTGCCTATGCCTCAACTGATGCTTTCTCCAGACCTTGGGAAAATGATCCACATCTCTCCCAGGATATAAGCCCCAGCACAAGCAGGGCATGGATAGCTCTGCCTTTCTCCTCTCCTTGTACAACAGAGCTGCACTGACAAGTTTATGTAGCCTGCAAAAGGCTGCTCATGCTCCAATGAGCAGCCGTGGGTCTCAGCAGCACGAGCCCCAGAGCAGCACTTACACCCAGGAGGAAGACATTTCCTACAAGACATTTCCTTTTGCAGGCCACATAAATGGGATGTGCCCCAAAGCCCCAGCCCTCTTGCACTGAAATGAGGGTCTTGGAAAAGCCCTGGAAAATCCCATTTTACCCTCCTGCCTTCACCTGACATAGGAAATGCTTCAATGAGAGAGGAGAGATTAGTGACTAACAGGACAGTGAGGGATGTGTTATGGCATTTTGTTAGAGAAAACATTTCAAAGGGAGGTGCTGGCTTTTGGAGCAACAGAAAAATGGCCCTTGCTGCTGCAGGGAAGCCCATCAGGCATTGCAGCTGGAAAAGCTGCAAGCTCAACCTTACAGCATTAAGAGATCCCTCTGGGTGGCACGTTAATATCCACCATCAAACACTGTATCGTCCACCACTGGGTGGGACTAAAGCCATACCCACTGAGCATCATTTCCGCACCTCCCTTAATATGACCATGACCTCAGCAATGATGCTGCAGGTATGCTGGCAGGATAGCAGCCATCTGCTTCAGTAAATGGAATCAAAGTAGCTCAATAAGCAAATTGTCCTGCCAGGGAAGGCAGATCCTCTGGGATAAGGACCTCAGGAGCCCCGAGCCCCCAGGGTGGCATTGCCTGAGTGAGGAGAAGGGACATACATTTGCTTTCCCAAGTGGCATCACGACCAGCCACCCTGCAGCCGCTCTTTTGTTCCCTCGTTTCCTTTAGCAGAAAAGCCACTAGATGTCAATGTTTTACAGAAAATTGTCTCTGGGTGGACTAAAAGGAGAATCACAAGCACCAAATGCATCCAGCAGCACGGAGAAAGGAAGGCTGGAGAGCCGCCATTCCTCTTCCCATTTAGAGCATCCAAGCTCATAAATAATTTAACAAGTAGAAAGTACAATAAACTTGCAAGACCAAAAAGCCAAAGAGCTCAGTACAGTGTCAGCAGCCGGACACAATGCCTCCGCGTGCTTGGAGAGCTTGGATACTGCAGTCAGCACTATCCCTGCCCCTACACTCACCCAGGCACTGCTGCCATTGCATCCACCCGGCTCCAAGGGCTTTGGCCACAGACCCATACAGGAAACGGGAGCCAAAGCCCCGCCATGACCCACAGGAAGGTTCTTTTTCCCACAGGTGCCATGAAATGATTTCACATTGAGAGCTGGAGTTAAGAGGGAGCGAGGACAAAGCTCACTTTCACATCATACGTACAATTGGCAGTTGCCAACCTCACACTGTCGCTCACAGAGGTGGGAAGAGTTTTGCTTTGCCTCATCGCAGCAGTGTTGGAGAACCCAACCTGGCAAAGGGAAAGGACTTTCCACAAGCACCATCACCCCCAGCAGTTGTTGTCCCCGGTCATGCTTGTGCAGCAGGCTCTTCTCATGCAGCAATGACACAGCCTCGTTGGGGCCCCCAACATGAGGAAACAGAGCATCTCCAGGGCAAACCCAAGCCCCTTCTTGAACTCCTGCCAGGACTCCTCACCCTTGGATCTAGTTTATTGGGATACCGCACTAAAACAATGACCCAGCCCTCAAGCTATAACAAGTTAATGCCATACAGCACCAACCTCTGTACTAAATACAGCAACTAACAGGTATCAACAAACCTCTGATGACCAAAGAGACAAAAGCAAAGCTTTGCTTACCCCAGAGCACTTGGTATGACCTGGCCCATCAGGAGTTCGGTGAGGCTGGGAGGGAAGTGGGATGCAGGCATGGGAATGCTGCTGGCTGAGGGAGAAGCCCAACCAGACCCTATGCTCTAAGGTCATCACAGAAATCAATGGGGAGTTAATGCAAGAAGGGAAACAAATCCTGAGCCAGGATCGATACAGTGAGCATTTCATTATAGCTCAAACTCTTCAGCCACTGTGCCTTCGTGCACTCTGGTCACAGCAGTGACAAAGCGCCTCCCTTGGCTGCTGCTGTAAAAACTAAAGGATGACTAAAAACTTGTGTGCTGGCAGAAGGAACCGTGTGGTAATGGATCACCATCACCCCAGGTGGCCGGCAGCCTCAGCCAGGCAGATATCTCCATCAGAGCCTGTCAGGGAAGAAAGCTGCGGTCGAGGCAGAGGAGCCTGAGTAAAGATGCTCACTGGACCTGCAGTGAGCGTGGAGGTGTCTGGGCTGCCCCCAGCACCCCACGCTCAGGAAGCCAGGCCATCAGCAGAGATGCTTATGGGACGACTCAGACTAGATGGAACTCAGATTCAGCCGGGCTGGAGCACGGCTCCCTGCAAACAGGCTTGCGGCTGTGGTTTACACCATGCCATTTCCCCCCACATTAATCCTGCTTTCAAGACATGACTTACAAAGAGATGGTTTGTCACTGCAGGGCCCGTCTCAGCTATTTTGTCCACTTCTCCCCTTCTTCAGTTGCCCTGTTAAAATCCTACCAAAGAAGGCACCATCCCTTTTGGAAACATCACCTTTTGGGTTTGCCCCAAGACATTCTCATCCAAGTTAGAAACCAGGGAGGCTCCAGAAAAGCAGCCACACTGCTCGGTGGTTATCTGAACTAAGCTTCGGAAAGTCACCAAAGCTTTAATGCATCGGCTAGTCAGAGCTGCACCAGCGATGGATTCGGCCATCAGCACTTAGAGCATCCTCCCGCTGCAACTGGGAGGAAGACTCAAAGCTTTGCAATTATTTTTAGCTCTGTACCTAACAGCTTGTTCTTTCTGCTGTCTTAACAAGAGGGTGTTGAGCTCTTGCCCATTCCTTGAAGCTTGTGCTTCAGAGCCTGAAACAACATGTTTGCAGGTAGCACTCAAACTTGACTGTGAATCATCCCTCCAATTTAAAGGGCTGCACTAATCAGAAACACCGGCTCGCCAATAAAGTGAAGCTGGATGCCTGTGAAGCAGAGAACAAAAGGAGCTCAGGGGCAGCTCAGAAAGTGGGCTGACCCTGGAGCCATGTGAGCTGCTGTGACAGTCACTTGAGGTGGTATCTCCCTGTGCGCAGCTATTCCCTGAGGAAGGTGTGAACCAAACAGTCCCAGAGCGCAGAGCCTGCTCCCCACGCTGCATCCTCCCATGCTGCTGCATCACCTGCTCCATTTATCACCTCGCTGCAAGGTTGAAGCCAGAGCGTTGCTGGGAGCTGTGAATTATCTGTGCGCGATCCATTACCACAGGAGAGCTCGGGAAAGGTCAGAAGCTCCCCTCAGGTAAACACCAAACTAATGGCTCACGTCATCCGCTGGGGTGTGAAAGCTGCGCTCTCTTCATGCTTTGATGCTTCTACCCACGGGTGGCAAAAGGGAAATGGCAGGGACAGGCAGGGTGATGTGCTATAAGCCAGGGATGGAGAGAGGAGAGATGTCCTTGGCCTCCCCGCAGCTGTGGCAGTGCCAGCCCTCATGCTGAATCCTCCTGGCCCGCCAGCACCATCAGGAAAGCCACGTTTCACCCAGCTCCCTCTGACTCACCCAGCACCATCGCTGGGATGGTGCTGCTGCCATGCGAGTGCCCCACAGCTGGTCCCAGGGCATTTCATACCCAATGTGGCCATAAAGATGCTCGGTCCTCTTCCTCCTGCACAAGTGGTGCTGCCCCGTGGCAGCATCCACAGACCTCACATGGGAGCAACACACACTGGGCTGGGGGGAGAGCACAAGGCCCCTGCCTGACGTTTTTGCCATGAGATGACTTTTGCTAAGATAAGATGGGTTTTGTTGAAAGGGACCAAGAAACGTGTGGCTGTCAGTGGCCGGGCCTGCTTTCAGCTGCCCAGTGCCCCAGCCCAGAGAGGACCCTTCCCTCCCTCCTGCTCAGCCCATAGAGAACACATGAAGCAAACTGAAACCTCAAAGTCCTTTGTGAATTTCTCTCAGGGGTTTATTGACCCTGAGCCATCTGCTCGCTTTGAAGGGTAATTCTGTGGTCACACAGTGCATCCGTGCCAGCACCCCCCCCCCCCAGCACAGGGGATGATCAGAAGCTTTTCTTTTTGAGTTTAATGACTTTCTTCTGAAAGCATCCTTATAGCAAGCTCCTAAATCAGCAACATTAAAGAAAACAAAATATATATAAACTGAAGTCCAAGGGAGGCAGTGTGAAACCCCAGGGCATGGCAGCATGGAGTAAAGGCAGAGACTCCAGAGCCCAGAGAGGCCGCCAGGAAGGGATGCGCAGCTACCCACATGGGTGCACAGGAGGCCCACTGGGTGCTGAAATGAGGTGGCTTTTCTTAGGCACCAGAATGGGTCAGAACCTCTCAAGGTAAGAACATATCTCATCCCAACCCAACTGCCCCGGCTGTGCAACGCAGGACTGCAAAGCAGCAACAACCTTGAACGCTGCCCGGGATGGGGCAGCCACAGCTTCTCTGGGCAACCCCCCAGGCCTCAGAGCCACGGGCTGCATTGCACCGGCAAAGGGCTCAGCAGGAAACTCTTGTCTGGTGGCTTTAACTCTTGCGTGTGCTCCCAGAGCACCTTAACCCCAATGGAGGGGCTCCAAGCACCAGCTGTGGGGTTCAAACAGGTACCATTCCCTTGAACACCACGGCTGGGGCTGCCTTCAGCTCAGCACGGAGCCCCTTTGGTTCCAAGCTCCTGCTGTGGCCGAGGCCGAGCAGTATTGATCCCTGCCAGGGGACAGAGGCTGGAGATCAGACCCTGCAGTGCCTTCAGCCTGGAAACCTGAGCCTGGCTTGATGGAGCTATGAGGTAAGGAGCTGACAGCTGAGCATCCTCTCACCATCACATCCATTAGCGTATGGATCAGGAGGTGAGGGACTGAGGGACCTCTTCCCATTCCTACTAAGAAATGAGCTCTAGCAAGAAGGGCTTTTGAGATGACAGGGGGTGAGAATCCTACAGCACAGACAGCACCGCAGCCACCGGAACATCCCAACCTCCATCCCCAAACCGGAGCTTTGGGAAAACACAGGGATGGGACTTCCAGGGAACATACTGGGGCAGTCCCACTCACACGGCAAAGTTAAGGCTACCCATTCAGCTGGCTTGTATCTAGGTGAAGCCCATCCAGACGGCAAGCCCGGCTAGGATGGTCTGTGTCCCAGACAGGCTTGAGCCGTGAATGGGAGGCAATTTTACACAAGTGTCCCCATCTCTTTGGGTGGAGATGGGGGAGTGTTTCCTATTCTGGGGGACTTTTTTCCCCCAGCCCCACAGACCCTGTGGTACATTAACAGGGCAATTACATTACATTAACTCTGTGAAAACAAGTTATGCTCCCAGTGAAGATGGATATTTGGAAAGGCAAGTTCTCTCTGAGGGGGCAGGGGCAAAGGCACAGATCAGACATGTACCACATCCAGCAGAAAAGCCAACAAAAGGAACTACACGCCTGCAGCGGAGATTCTGCACGTGATGCAAAGGATTAAGGATGGAGCTATGAAAAACTGAAAAGTAATCCCAGGGTTGGTGCTTCAGCACCAGAAACAAGGCACAGTTACCAGAACCAGCGAGCAGCACAAGGACTTCCTTGGGTTCTAAGGCTGTGTCCTTCCCACCCTGCCCATAAACCACTCATGCCACTGAATAAAACCCCACCGGGTTCATCTAACTCATAGAATGGGTTGGTTAGAAAGGACCCTAAGAGCATTGATTTCTAACCCCCGCCATGGGCAAGGCACTCATAAAGGGGTAGTCACAGAGTCATTCTTTTAAAAGCTGAGCAATCTGTGGGGTTTTTGGGACTTCACAGCTCATCGACCCCAGGCAGCTCCCCCTACACAGCGCTCCCATGCCCATGTCCTGGATCTCATCCCTTCCTCCTGCACCACTCCAGCACTGAACTGAACCCCTGCTGCAGGCAGGCTCCTGCATCCCTCCTGCATCCCACACTGCACACGGAACATCCCTGCTCTGTGTAATTTGACAGCAAAATCATGGACAATCATGGAAGGTCGGGAACATGGAGGGCACGAATCACATTTCTTGCTCTGCTCTTAGAACCCCCTTCTGCACAGCTCTGAAGCTGCTCATGGGTTTTAACCTCAGGCAGAGGGTTCTCCCTGCTGATCCATCATGCCCACCGCATCCCTATGAGAAGTCAAACTCAACTGCAGCACACTGGGTGCTGAGGGGTTTTGCTCCCAGTAGATGAGGTTAATTCCCATCAAGAGTGGCCCACTGAGAATATGATTTTCTAATACCACAAATTGCTCCTCCAAGAGAAATATCCCTGCTGCCTTATTTGCTGGAGGCAGGCATCTGTTTGGGAGATGGCTCAGAGAGTGGTAAAGTGCTCATTTAAATCCTGTGACTCCCCCTGACTTTGTCACCTAGAGACACAATTAAAAGGACAGGGGGGAGCATCTTGTGACAGCCCCTCCCGCCTCAACCCTGAATGCTTGGAAACCCCCCTAAAATGGGATCACATCCTCCCTGCCTTGAGCTGCTGCTGCAGCAGAGCTCACAGAGATCAGGCCAAAATATTTGGCAAGCTCAGTGATGCAGTGCTGGGAATCGAGTGTTTGCATCTCCTCCAGATTGGCCCCAAATGCTTCACAGCAGCCATGTGTATGGCACCAGTAGCAGCTGAGAAGCATCACCCATGGGCTTCCCCCTGCCACGGGCAGGGACACCTTCCACTGGAGCAGTTGCTCCAAGCCCCTGTGTCCAACCTGGCCTTGAACACT
>JARCZZ010032411.1:0-10718 GCA_030323915.1 Brotogeris chrysoptera
TTTGAACCCGTTACCCCTTTTCCTATCACTACAGTCCCTCATGAAGAGTCCCTCCCCAGCATCCCTATAGGCCCCCTCTACAAATACCTTGCAAGGCATAAAATATTTGTATTTATCTTACAGTGACACGAAACCACCAAACAATACTTACAACTTTGGCTTGAGAACTACATCCATCATTTTGAGTTTCTACCAGTCAAAATCTCAGAGAAAATCTGAATAAGTTATTAAATATTTCCCCTTACAGATCTTGCCTCTTCTAGTCTTTTGATTCTCCCTTTTGTAAGTACTGTGCATTACAGTTTTCTAGCACTGAGGACTCTAGTCTATATGTACACATCAATTAAAGACTGTCATGTAATTAGGAGCCTTTGAATTTTTCATAGACAACTTGTCTGTCTGCGTACATTAGACAGGATGCATTTCAAATAGTAAACCAAAGAGAAAATTTAGCTACTACACTTTATATTCTTAAAATGGCTATGTTTTAAGTAGAACATAATAAAAAGTAGGGTTTTCTCAACAAATAGGAAAAATGTGCTATGGATGGTATTTCAGAAGTAACCTCTGCAGCCTTATGGTCATGGAGTGAATTACTTGCGTATTACTGGAACTTTATTCAACAACAAGTCAAAAAGCTTCCAATTGACAAATAAGCCATACCAAGGCAACTGAGGGCCACAACCAAAGAGCGTAATACGCAGTGGGCACAGTAACCCCACTGCCTAGGGCTTTATTATAATTAAAAGACACCAAGAAAAGCTTAATTTACGTGCAGCCCAATAATTAACATTAAAGTTGAAAGAGTAGTAAAGCAGGGAGCATGACAATTAAACATGCCTGAGAATATAAATATATGGATATGACGTGCAGAGTGAATGTTGCCAATTTGCAAGTCAATTTTCCTAGCAAAAGCTCTAGTGGGGCAGACAAAAAACAGAGCTTATAAAAACCCGGTTGCAACCTTAGCCACAGAGTCTTGACCACAGCTCCATAATAAAATTACTAGTATATTAAGCATGTGGATGTGGGGTGATACAGAAAAGAAGATGGGGCCCCCATGACTGGCTGGCAAGCCAACTGTAATTTTAACTAAAAGCAGATGTTTCTCAAGAGCGAATAGGTGCAACTTGCTCTTTTATGCAAGTCACGCTCAATTCACAACCATTTTCTTAGATGTACACCTTCAGCACAGGAGTTCATGTGGCCTAAATTGAATGTAATAATCCAGATGGGAGTATAGCGATTCTGCATCCTTTCAACTAGAGGGTCATGTTACGCAGCTCTCCTATTTAAAAGCATATAAAAACACGAGCTATTTGGTGTGCAGCTGAGAGTGCAAGAGCTTTAATCTTTACATTATCCATATGAACGCACTTTCTATTTTTGTTTATTGTGCCACACAAACCTAATTGCTGTTTCTTTAGAACCAGCAGCCATTAAAAGGCAACAAACCATTTCAGGCTTTGGTAATGCCATCTTTTACTTTTTGGTCACCAGCTCTAACTTAACCCAGGTCAACCATAGCTGAAAGCCATCACCAGCTGGTGGCGTATGTAAAGCCGTGGTCTGAATCCACCTGCACATATAAATGAAGACAAAGGAATGCCAACAAATAGCATGATCCATTGACTGAACCACAGTGTGAGCAGGAAATTCTGACTGTACTCATATCTAAAGAAGGATCCCTTTAGGCAGCTGTGGATTGAAGATCTGCCTTCATTTACTAAAATATTATTTAGTTATAGGAAAGGATTTCAGGCTTTGAAACCTTTAAGCTGAGCCCCTTGCTAAAGGGCGAAGCTCCACCAGCATCGACAAACCGTGACCTTAGTTTATCAAGCTTCTTTATCACAAGCACTGTGATTTTCAAGGCACGTTTTAATCATTTCATGTGAAATCTATTTGATTGAATTGGTTTTAAAGATGCCTTGGGGAAGATGGGTGGAAATTTGGATAATCGTTTTTGCTTGCTAGCCTCTGATTTTTCATGCTCTGTCCTCCTGAGCTAGAAAACTGAAACATGCCAAATTGCATAAACTGCTACCTTACAGAACTTCCTACTCAACAGAATGCATCTTTGTTACATATGGAGGTGTTAATCCCTAAGTAATCAACGGCTGAATTAGTTCATAATGAAGATGAAAGGCTCCCTGGCTTATGTTGTTGCTGAATCTTAAAGGTTTTCTTGTTTTATTTTATTCAAAGAACTATGGGGTCTTAACAGCTTCTGCAATAAATCAAATAAAAGTAATACAAAACAAGGCCTACCAGTAGAGTAGCTCCTTCCTGGGTTTTGCTTGTGCTCAGAAAGCCAGCTTGGCATCATTGCAGGCACATTGTTAGACATTGGAGTATAAAAGAAGCACAGGAACTTCTACCCTTCTGTCTCCTGAGCCTCATCTTCTTGTGCAAATGTGTCCAGCCATACAAGTGTGTTACCTTAGCTCTTTTCCGTGACAAGTGAGTGCATAGCTCTGGAACGAGAGTTAGAGAAATCATTCTAGTAATCATAAAATAATTTACTTCAGGTATTACTCTTGCCTCATACATCATCCATGCCTGTGAGTGAATCCAAACTTGCAGCTGATTACAGAAGCCCAAAATGGAAACTGCTCATTTTCTCTTTTTGCTCAAAGATGAGGTTGTGTGTTTGTGATTATGTGTTAATCAGCTTCATGTACATTTAGTAAAAAGACCAGAGTTTACCAGCAGTCCTTTCACTTACAGAATTATTTATCCTTTTTAGTGGAAAATTACACCGACTCTGTACTTTTAATAAAACCCAATAAAGCTTCCATATCACTTGACCAGCATCCATTCAAGCTGGCATACAGATGGAAATCAGATAAAGAGAAATTGGCTGAACCACCAATGTTACCCAGAAAAGGGTTTGAGCTGAAGCCCCTCCAGTCGAATGTTCTGCCTCACATATTCCTCAACTTGGAAGTACTTCCTACAGTCAGCATTGTGCCATCTACTCTCCAACCCACACGTAAACTGAATTTACTCATTGACTTTCAAGTGGATTGTATTTTATTTTCTTTTTCATTTTCATTCCCCTGTACTTGAAAGCAAAACTGATCAGTAAGAAACAAAAAATATCCTATGCTTCCTACCACACGTGGGAAACAATAGAAGTGCGCGGTGCTCTGACTACCCAATCCAACAGCCATCTGCAGTGCAAAGATGAAAAATGATGCCTTTAAAGTGACGCCTGTCTTCAGTTGTCCAGTTTTGATAATAAAAAGGGAATTCTACATTCAGGTTCAGATCTGCAGAAACAACTCAGGAACTTACTCCAGAATTCCAAATTTTAAAAGAATGAGACACACTATACACGACCAAGGACTCTAGGCAGTGACTCATGTTTACAGAGTTACACCATGAAGATGGCTCTATATTTCAATTCCATGTGAAAGAAATGGATCAGACTTCATTTAAAAGGCAAGTTACAATCAAATGCAATGCAATTTTATATTATAAAGTGATCAAAATAAACCAAGCGAAAGATAAATCAAAATGCACAAACCAAAATCTATTTATGTTATTTGGAGACACTGTGGACTTGTCAGTTACTCTAGAAGAATTTTATGAAAATATAATTAAACTCCAAAATCAAATCACTTTTTTCTCTCATTATATATAGGCCACTTTATAACAAGGTACATTAGGAATACCTGCCTTGCTCACATGATGAAAAAAATCCTGTTTACTTTTATTATCAAGCATCATATTAAGAACCCCAGCCTGCAAGTGCCATATACCTTTTAAAGGAACTAATTGCAAGCCACTTTCAATATTTCTTCTGTTT
Organism: Brotogeris chrysoptera; assembly: GCA_030323915.1. Classification (NCBI taxonomy): domain Eukaryota; kingdom Metazoa; phylum Chordata; class Aves; order Psittaciformes; family Psittacidae; genus Brotogeris; species Brotogeris chrysoptera. The sequence goes on from JARCZZ010032411.1 coordinate 3,815, forward strand.
TTAATTTAATACCCTCAGAGAGACATAATTGGTCTGGAAGGGAGAGTATTCACTGAAGTCATGAATTTGCTGTATAAATACAAACAAGGAGGAAAGCTAATACAGTAAGGGACTGTGGGATTAATTTTGAAATTGTCTGATTAGTGGATTGTTGCCCATCAATAATTGCCTTAGATTTTCCCAAGGCCCCGGCTTTATTGGAGTCTGGGAAGTGCATCTGCCCACAGATTCCGTCAATCAGGTCTTGCAGCTGGGAGGGTCTTCAGAGAGAGCACAATTGTAAGCCTGCTGGGGCGAGTTGTTAGACAAAGCAATATATACCAGGCATGATGAACAGTCAACCTCTGCTCCATTGATAACATTTTACTCACTAAAAGTTTCCTATTCCACTTGGTATAAGCTCCTTCAAGAATTATTTTAGTGAAGTACAGCTTAGCTGAGTCTGAATGAAAAATAACAAAGATGCTTCTGCAGGGTACGGTAGGATCAGTGCACACACCTAAATAACACAGCGCACTTGTGCCTCTTGCCTACATCGCAACCCTGTTTTATTTTGTGCTGCTGCTGAGGTTTGCTCCCTTCGGATGCTATTAGAAGTACGCAGCGTCAGAACTTCACAAGTGCTAAAGCCACTGGGAGGGTAAAAGACAAATTCTGAAGTCACACAGAGAGTCTGGAGTGCATGTTGCTAAGGTGTAGCTTCATTCCATTAAATCCCTAACTAATTCCTGTAAATACTTCTAGGAAAATGAAAAACCCCAAAACCTCATCTGTTTTCTGCACTAGCAGAGAGCTATGAACCTGCACTCTCAACCGAATGAAATATGAACACACATTGCTTCCCGTGTTGATCTGCCAATCCTACTTTTAAAACCACTAAAACGTATTTTTTAAAGTCTCTGGATAGTTGGCATATTGCATGCCCATTCCTAGACATATTCATGTCTGCCTTGCCAACAATTAGCCAGAAATATACAAATTAGATTTCTCTATCAATGTAGTTTACAAATAGAAATCAAATAATGGAACAAAGATCTCATACATATATTTTTGTTCTGCAATGAGTATATTGGACACTCATTTTTCAGCTACAATTGTGCTTTTTTACAGTCATCAAGACACAGAGGAGATACTGGAATGCTCTAATTGCTTACATGCAATGCAAAGTTCACAAAGTCTGCTTCCAAGGCCACAGTCGCTCCTTTTATTAGGACCAGCAAACCTTCAGTTTGAAATGCTGAGTAACAACATTAACTTTGTACTTAACACTGCTTTTACAGTGCACACCATTAGTTTCTGTGGATTTGACGAGGAAGACGATACTACTGAAACATGCTACCTTCATGTACATCCCACCTGAACAGTCACACTCCCGTTTGGACACTGCTGAAATCCCAGGTCACTGAGAGTGGGTCTAAGCTTGATTGAGGTCTTCCTTATTTATTTCTTTTCATATACAGAGAATAGAGTCATTAGCTTCTGTTGGGTAACACTGCCAAACAGGTTTTAAAACTGAGCACGCTAAGCTTATGAAAGGGATCCTGGGATGTGATGACTGTGATGGAATAAGGCTGAACCCAGTGGACTCAGGGCTGCCATCCTACCTTCCACTCCTCACTGGCTTTTAGTCTTTCGAGTAAAGAACAAACCAGGAGAGGACATTATAACATGTCTGGAAAAAGACCTTCCTTCAGGCTGCAAGGTCAAGCTACTCAGAGGCTTGAAAATAACATCTGTGTCTATCCTTGGCCTCTTACAGTTATGCTATGGATATGCACTACACCACTGTCTTGCCTTAGACGAGGTAATTACAGAACACTTCTGTGGAAACCATGACCTGCTTAGTGCAGAGGATGGGAGCTCCAAAGGACACCACTAAATACTTGACAGGTGTCTGATTCGTCAACTTAAGCACAACCCTTTATTACCTTTTCCCACATTTAAAGATCATACAATACCAAGAAGTTCTCCTTGAACAGAGACAATCTGTAGAGAGTTATGCCTTCCCACATGGTGTGATCTGATAACCACCAAATCGGTTAATACCGTAACTGTCACCCTGATTATAAGGAAAGTGCTCTAGAATTTCTCACAACTCCAGACACAAGTTACATTTAAAGGACATAGAACATATGTTTAAATAACAAAATCATACTTAGTTTTAAAAATAGTAAAAATAGTGAAAAAAAACAAACAAAAAAGGTGAAAAATAGTGAAAATAGTAAACACAGAAATTATGTTCAACAAAGACCAGAGGAGACTTGAGGAGGCCACTCCTCTCAAAGTGGAAATGGAGCAGAACTGTTTTAGAGGGGTTTGACTGCAGGCAACCTTGGTTTTGGAGATGAGCTGAAGCTCCACTCCCATGAGGGATTTCTTTATTATTGTTTAGTTGGTGTCTAAAAAGGGGCAGATTGTCACTGGTCCAGCAGCGTCTGCAAGCAATGGAAGGCACACAGACATTGGTCCCCCAAGAAATGCACTACCTCAACTTGATCCTAGTGAGGAGCGTAACACTGAAATGTGGGAAATGGAGTCTTTGCTAATGGCAGGGGGGTTGGAACCAGGTGATTTTTAAGGTCCCTTCCAACCAAAACCACTCTATGATGGTATGACAGAGACTGCCCAGGATTTCTTACTGCCAGGCTGACATTTCCCTTTTATGTAACTTTGGATTCTTTCATTCAGTATATAAGCTTTACCACCTACTTATAAACTCCCATGAATAGTGCCCGCAATAAACTAGGAGTCCATTAATAGCAGACATCAGATGATGTGTCTTTCAGCTCTTAGGTTATCACCCATTGTGAGTCCCAGAAAGCACAACGCCTCATAAAACATATTGAAGAGTAACATATTTAGGCTGCTTTGGAGCAATTCTAAAGTAGGCAGTCCATAAGAAACACCCTGAGAACATGCTCAAGTTTAAAGTGAGTAACTGCTTCAGCCATGGAGCACACCAGGAGAGATGGTCTTTCAGGTAAGCAAAGACTGAATTTCGTTACAGCCTAACAAGCACGTGCTTATGTATAAAAGTTATTTGCCAGTGCAGATCTTAAATCACTGATGCTGTGTGCTCCTGGGAAAATAATCTACCCAGTATACAAATAGCTGGATTTTCTGCTGTTTTCAGCTTCTGACTGGCTTTGCATCTATCCCCGTGCACTGAAGATAGCACACTAATTTCAAGGGATCAAAGAAAGCTATGACAAACTCCAGCTTTTCCAGGATTGTTCCCACTAAGTATAAATGAGTAGAAATCCTGGTGGCTGAAACTGCCTACACTGCCAGAGCACGCTCACCCGCACTACATATGCTACACATGACAGCTGCACTCCCTCAGCCAGAACTGCTGATGAGCAAGGATTGATCTGCTCATATTAAACTAGTTAGAAACCACAAAACTGGGAAATGAGAAGCAAATCAATTAATAGCACATACTTTGTGTTTCTTTCACTTGAAGCCAAATGGTTCCATACTACTCTTTAGTAGCAATATGTGCTGATACGACATATGCAATTTCCTTTAGCTATAACAAATACTTATACTTACTTTTTTTACCTTCATGTGAGAATAAAAGATAACTAGGCTCAGATTCCACTACTACTACATTACCATTACATTACTACCATTTGCATTTCATCATCTTAACTTCATTCCCACTTGGCTATTTACATCTCCAGGATGTTCTTCCCCAAATCCCTCAATTTCCTTCCATTTCCCCTTTTTTACTCCTCCCTCTCCTCATCACACAAAAAAAGCAGTCACGGTGCCAATACACAGCCCCTGGTATGTGGCAGTTTCCGTTCTCTGCCAAGCTATTCCACATATTTAATTCTGAGGTGAAAATGCTTTCCTAAGATTTCACTTCCATTCACTCTTTGTAAATGACCCCCAAGCATAATAGTTCTTCTCATGGCATCATTTCCACATACCTCTTCATGAGTCAACATGCAAAAAAATTCACTGCTTGACCACAAATAAAGGCATAGTCTTTACTAGAAACATGACTGATGATGAGATATGAGAATGCAAACCTCCATCTTAGCTGATTGCATGCAGAAAACACTTTTCATTTAGTAACATACAAGTGTAGTAGGATAAATGGATCTGTAAGATAAGGAGAAAATCGCACTTTGATTTACTTTTGTGAGTTGGTAGTCTCCTGATTACTTGTTGAAGACAACCAACCTCTCTGCAAGTAAAAACCTAAACTCAACTCGATTTAATAAAGCTAAAGAAATCATGTGGCTCCTCATTTTACTAAGTAAGTGTTTCCTTCTTTGTTGCTCCTTGTTGAGGAGAAGAGGCGAAACAAAGAAACAGAAGTTTCTAATAATTCTAACTGGACTGCAGTGTCGAATATGCCTTCATCTTTTTCAACTCTAGAATAAGCTGAACAAGGTAAAAGCTCTAACCAGTGAATCAAGGAGTAAGCAGGTCAGTATCAAAAGCTTGTAGCTCCAAGTGAGGGACAGAAAGCAGATAAGATTTGAGTGCTTTACCTCCAACTTCTGGAAAGATTTAAAATTCTCAATGGGATGATCCTGCTCTGAGCACAGCCACCAATCCCTTCTCACTTCCAGAGTGGAGAATCTCTTAGAATTCTTGATGCAGCTAAAACATGCCCAGGGGAGACCTAACAGCTAGAGGTAACACATGAAAACCAGCGGATCCATTAACAGCAGCAAGTCCCATTGTATAAGCTCACACAGAAACAATACTCCAGCACTGGTCCCTCCCAGACTGAGGGATTTTGACTGCTGATCTGCAAGTTGCAGAAGCTGTAGTAAAGTCTGCGGTACAATATGCAGACTTCTCATAAACACACAGTTGCAATATCTGCTGAAGGGATTGGCTCAACCTGAAACAGGCAAAGTTCTCTAAAAACTAGTCACTGAGGTTTGCTGTAAAAAACCACACATATCAGTTACCTGTGAAGCTTTACAGAGTATGGATTCATGAGGATTTCCCAAGATGAAACTCTTCTAACACTTACAGCTTCTATTTACCTGTAAGGAGGGTAATGAACAGTAGGGACCAATAAATTTAGGTGCTTTCAAACCTTTAGAGTCTCTAATGGAGAGAGGTGAAATTACTTTTATGTATCTCCAGAGACATGCTCACAGCTCTTCAGGAAACCTTGATCAAAAGGGAGTGACATTGATTAACATGGACTACTGTAACCAACTGGTTGCCTCTACTTTCTTACAGGACTGATAATCTTGAAGTTGGATGTCCTTAAGCAAAGAGGAGTAGCTACATAAATTACCCTCAGGAAGGCTAGAAAAGCAAAGGTGCTATTCAGGCTGAACCAAGGACTCAGCATCCCCTTCAGAGCAAGGGAGGCTCCTTAACATAAAGCTCTGAAATTAGGCAAATACGATTCATGTTTGGTTTGCAGCTTCCAGGCATGGCTTCTAAGTGTATTTGTTGTTAAATAAATACAGACACCAAGTTCAAGACACACTACCTTAAAGCTGTTAGAATATTTGTTCTCCTGAATTATGCATTACCTTTGTTCGGTATGCAACTTTTCTAACGCAAGTACCCCACAAAGCCCCAGATTCCGGCATGTTTATACGCCATATGGACAAGTTTCTCCAACCGTCTGCTCCTCGTGGAAATTCTATTTGTTTTCCTATTGATTTTATTATGTTTAACAGCATACTAAATCATTCCTGAGGTTGACAAGTTTCTGGAAAATTGATATATGCTGTCTAAAACTGCCTGAGGCAGGAATAAAACCAAAACAAATGGCTTCTTTTAAACTCTTGATTTGCATTACTACAGCCAGGCATACAAGTGCCATCTTGCTTGGTAGAAGAATTCTTCTCCTTTGTGCAACATGCAAAGCACAGGAAATCTTCAGAAACTCTTCTTATAGGTCTGTGTATGAGGAAAGCAGTTGCAAAATACCAGACTCTTTGAGTGAGGGTGGGACTGAAAAAGCAGGTTTTCAGCAAAGATCAATGGGCTGGATTCTCTTGTGGAGAGGTGGAATGGTGAGTAGATGCATCGGAATCTACAGCTTAAGGCAAAAGTAAAATTCTTAATGGGCTTGAAGACTTATATTCAGTTCTTCCCCTGAGAAACTGTACTTCGGTGCACTTAAGTAAGATCAGGGTTCTCGCTGCTCATTTTAAAACATGGAGGCATCACCATTAAGCACTACAGAACTTGTTTGAAAGCTTGAACTGCATCATGAAGAGCATCTGAAATGGGAAAAAGCACCCAGCCAATAATTTTTCCTTGGTTCAAGAAGCTGAAGAAGGAGATGAATTAGAAAAAACATCTTGATGCTTTGATGTCAGGAATCTGAAAGCCACAAGAGTTCAACAGGAAACCTGATTAAAAAGAAAGAATTTTTAAATCTCCAAAGATCTGACAAAAGCAGAGAAGGTCACATGTGCACATATTCGTCCTTATTAGACTCTCACTAGGCTGTTCTAATGGCAGTGTCCTGGCAACGAAAAAGAACTTGCTAAGAAAAAAGAGCATTTTTGTGGGAAGTCGTTAAGGCACTGAATTAGCTAACAAATAATAGGATTACATTTGCAGAGCTGTAGACATTGAAGATATTAATAGTCACAGACTTCCCATTTTTATGTGATTAAAACCCAAATATATCAAAGAAATAGAGATGACATTTTCCAATAGTCCCTATGATGCCACAGAATAAGCTTCTGAGTTCCACTAAGGTGAAACCAAACTAGCTTATGAGGATGTAGGTTGATCTGTAGGTCAGTCTTCTGAATAAGCAAGAAGTTGCCTGTGAATTAGCAGTGAGTGTCGTGGCTTAAGACCCTCCCCCCCCATGCAGTTTTCTCACTCACTCCCCTCTTTCTTCCCCCAGTCCTGGGGGGATGGGGAGGAGAATCAAAAGAATGCAACTCGCACAGGT
>JARCZZ010032412.1:7974-20039 GCA_030323915.1 Brotogeris chrysoptera
CTACAACAATAGGGACTGAAACTTCATTTGCATTTCTAATAGTTATCATGTGACACATGAGGTTTTTTGGTTAAACTAGATACTTCTCAATAGGAAAGGAGGAAATTAATGAAGTTGTTAAAGGACTGTTAGTAGAAATCTTTTTTCTGTTACTGTGCAAATCTTCAATTCTAGTGAAGCATAAAAATCAGAGTTGCTTAAAATCAGGAGGCGGGCAAGAAAAACAAAGTAAAGAGCCCTGGTCTTTGTACTTCTTATAACTGCATGAACTTTAATTGTGGTTTATTAGTTAGTTTGGCTGGTAGGTATTTCATCTAACACCGGATGCACGTATAGTATAGTTTAATTTAAGACTTCTGTAAACAATCTTCCTGTTTCCTGAACCACTCCCCATTGTTACCATTACAAAAGTTACAAGAAAAAAAAAGAAAAAAGCCACCACATGCAGGTGGTTAATACCTGTAAATCCTGTAGGGAAAAGTTCGTATTCCAAAAAGCACATGGACAAGGACTTCAGTTCCCTAGAAGAAGGATAAGAAGCTTTGCATGATTTTTTATTTTTTCATTTCAGTGTTTGGGGTTTTTTTCTTTCTGACCAAACATAAGGCCAGCAAAGGCTGCCAGAAGAGTTTTTAGGTAATACCAGCACTGTGTAACCTGCTCAGGAATAGAAGTTTGCAAGCCTTTAGCATGTCTCATTTAGCTAAATTATTTTAGTTTAAAAATATTACTTGCATAGTTTTATCTCACAAGTAAAGGCCTTTAAAGGTACTGTAATTACTTTGTTTTTTAGGTAAATGCCTGCTGAAGAGGCAAGCAAAAGCATATACATTTGCCAGATGGAAGGGAAGAAGAGTTTAGCATTGGACCAAATGAGTTTGAATGTTGTGAATGTGTATGTCTAACTGGGAACTGTTCTGTGATTTAAGCAGATTTCATGAAGTTGCACTGGGAACTCCTTCAAGGATCCAGCATAACTGAACCACAGTTTCATTAAATACGTGTTTACTGTCTGAAGTCTTTGTATACTTTCTGAGTATTTTACTGAGGCTGCAAAGTAATAAATAAATTATTTGGCTTGTCACATCATTCCTAGAAAGATCTGTCTGAAGTACAGAAAACCCTTTTTGACTGAGGAAGAACACATAATTATTATTGCTACAGAAGGTCCCTAAAGAGTCAAAGAAGTGTTTCCCAATAAGTTTTTTATTTACTCTTATTTTTTTGTCAGTACTAACATTCTGTATTTTTATGGTATTGATGATAGCCTAAAACCACTTTTAAAATGCAGCTTACAAATTACTTTTACAATCCATATGTTTCATAAACTCACTTCCTTAAGGGCCATAATGGGTTTTACAGCATACCTGGTTCATAAGCACCTCTTGAAGCAGCTTCCTTCTCCATTATAAACACCCCACCATAAAAGCCCATTTGCTGCACAAGACTTCTCTCAATTGAATAAGGCTTTGCTTTTATTACATGAAGAAAAACTCAAGTACCAGTAAACTCAAATAACAAGTGCTAACACAGAAGAGTTTCTTTTAAACAGTAATTACTTTTTAAGTAATTTCATCCGTTTCAGGATGGGAGTTTTTACTGCCGGTCTTGGGGCTCGAGGTGGGTTTTGTTTAGCTAGAGAGCTTTGAAAACAGATTGGCTACCAAGAATCCGGATTATCTTCTACAAAGGTGCCTCTGCAATTTTTCTAGTTACACTTCTCTAATAATCTCTTTAGTAACATCCAACAATGCCTCTTGGTTAGCATACACATCTGCTAATTAGCTGGCTTTGGTGAAATCTCCGTGCTCGTCCCTCCTGCTGCTTTTACAGGTAGCCAGCACGAAGTCATTATCTTTTAAACTGCCTTCAGTACAACAGATGCGTTTTCCTCAGTGCCACCCAGACGCCACATCTTCATGGTTCATGGAGGAACTTCCCCCACACAGATCGCCTATGCCCAGGTAGTCACCACTAGTTCCTAAAACGTGTATCGTATCTATCGCTGTACTAAGGTGTTTTGAGTGACACCGTATTATTTAGGTAGCTGGCGGGCCGCGCTCTCCCTGCTCTGTCACACCCGCAGGACCAGCCCAGCTGACAGGTTTGGCTGCTGCCTGCTCGGAACACTTACGGCGGCATCCCTCGGGCTCCCCGCTTACCGCCGCCCATGCCCTCACCGCCGAGCTCAATGGAACCCCCAGCGCCGCCACTGCCCGCCCCACTGCGAACCCCGGCGGAACAGGACAACCGCAGCTGAGAACCCCTTCGAGCCGCTCGTAGGTACCTGCCTCAGGGGCGGTGCCAGGCTCGTGCCCGCCCGCTTCCGCCGCGCGCGCGCAGGCTTGACTGTGCCCCTCGACCGTCGCAGAGCGGCTTCCGCGCGGGGGCGAGTATGACCCAGGCGGAGAAAGCCGAGGCAGAGAACGGGAAGGACAAGGAGCGGGACCGAGAGCGCGAGCAGCGCGGCGTCAAGCGACCCATCGTCCCCGCCGCCGTGCCCGAGTCCCTGCAGGAGGTGAGGCCCGGCTGCAGAGCGGCGGCTCCTCGGGGTGGTGTTCCCTTCCGGCAGGCCGGGTGGCTGCACTGGGGCGGGCCGTGCTGGGCCCGGGGTCGGGCTCGGCGGCACCGGCTCACTCCCGCCCGCGTTATTGTGATTCCAGCAAATACAAAGCAACTTCATCGTGGTGATACACCCCGGCTCGACCACCCTGCGGCTCGGGAGGGCCACGGATACGCTGCCCGTGGGCATTCCCCATGTTATCGCGCGGCGGCACAAGCAGCAGGGGCAGATGGCCTACCGGGACAGCTGGCTCCTTAGAGACGGTCTCAATGTAAGCGGCCGCACACCGGTGACAGCGTACTCCGATCTTGGAAAACGTACATTTTAATGCGTTATTTCCGTTGCATCTTCTGTTGTGCAATGTGTACCTTCCCCTTGTGCATTATATACTTCCAGAGAAGATGAGTTTGTCTCAAGACAATTATTTTTCTCTTTTAATATGCAGTAGATGCCACTTTACTGAAGCCATTGAATCCTTGAATGGTTTACGTTGGAAAGGACCTTAAAGATAATCTAATTTCAAACCCCTGCCACGGGCAGGGACACCTCCCATAGACTTGCACCAGTCTATGCATTTTATTTGATTTGTTCACAATGAACTAAATCTAATAAATTGATAGGTTAAGTACATATTGATTTCTCTGCTCCATGGTCTCCTATCACACACAGTGTTTCTGTTCATAGAATGCTAACTGTAGAACTGGAATTGGACATCTCTGATTTTGAATGTGCGGGTGACAAGTAGGTTTGTAACTAGGATAACATAGCAAGTCATCTTAGTCCAGCCTGCTCAGAAAATATGTGATCTTACTCATAATTTGAATTTGTAAAAATAATCAAATTAATGTCTCTAATATTATACCTCACCTTAAAATAATAGGGATCTATTTAAATATTTTTTCTCTTACTTAATATTTCTGTAGTTAAATAGATACTGTCCTGAGCTCTATATTCTGGAGATAAAGTTCAGCAGCCATTAAAATCAGTTAAAAGATTCAAAGTGACTTAGAAAAATAGGTGTTGGGAACTCTAGTATAAAAGAGTTTCTTCAAAATGAACATGGGTTTTTTTACATTGTATATCCTCTGTATTTTTTACTGTCTATTGACTACAGTAATGATTTAATTATTTAATAAGAGCTTCAGTATTATCAGTGTGCTGACATGTAGTTGGAAAGCAAGTACTTACACTGCATATTTGTGGGTTTTGTTTAGAAACCTGAAAGTACTGAGCAGAGACAAAATGGCCTTAAAATGGTGGACCAAGCAATATGGTCCAAAAAGATGTCGAATGGTGCAAGGCGCATACCAGTGTCACCTGATCAGGTAACTCACTCTTAACATTTTGTTAAATTGTTCATTCATAAAGCCATTTGGTGTGATGCTGTGTCTTAATGGGCAAGCATAGATACCCTTTATACAGCAAATATGGATAGTGCTGTTGTGTGAAGATCTGAAGATCTGAGAAATTTAAGATCTAAAATGGTTCTTTGAGGGCTGGGCTCGGGCAGGGTGTTTCTTTGTTCTTTCTTGCATAAAAAGTGACTGGTAAAATACTTGTCAACAGCATTTGCTTTGATGACATTTCAGGCCAGGTCATACAATAGACAGATGCGGCCAGCTATTTTAGATCACAGTTGTGGGGCCAAGTGGACAAACACATCAAATCATCCCGAATTTTTGGTAGGAGAAGAGGTAAGATTCATTTTCCTGCTGAAATGAGGCTCCATACTATATTTTAATGCAGCTGTATAATCAGTAGTAGTTTGCTCTGTTAGCATGTGTTGAAAGACACAAAAATTCAGTCAAGCAATACAGGAGAAACTTATTATGGTCTAGCAGTGTATTTATTAACATTCAACAAGATGAGACAATTTCCCCCATTTGCCTAAGATGAGTCCTGTAGCCTTTACTGCTATAAGTCAGTGTCTCCTCAGGGACTAGGCTAGAACTTTGCCCATTTGGTACAATTCCGAGAAAATGCAAGAAACTGATTAAAGGATCAGTACATGAAATCACTGCTGAGTAATTAGGTATTCATGAGCTTAAAAGAGTCTTTAAATTATTTTAATTATTAATTTCAGATAATGGAAAAATATACCATTATGCTCAGTAAATGTCCATGGATATGAACATTCAAATGATTTAAACCGTGTATTTAATGTCTTTTATTTACAGCCTCGTAATCAGGCCCTGTTAAAAAGAAATCCATTGTATTGCTGTTTCATCTTGCTACTGTATGTCTTGTATCTACTTCTGAAATATTTGTACACAAATATTAATACTAATCTTTGGGGAACAGCAATGCATATAATATCTCTTATTTTCAGGCACTGTATGTTAATCCTCTAGATTCATACAATATACATTGGCCTATTAGAAGAGGGCAGTTGAATCTCCATCCAGGACCTGGTGGATCCCTCACTGCCATATTAGCAGACCTTGAAGTTATATGGTCGTATGCAATACAAAAATATCTGGAAATACCATTGAAAGACCTAAAGGTGAGCTGTGAACATATTCATGTATCCAGTTCTGCAAATGTTATTGTAACAGAGAAGCAACCTGCTGTAATTGGTAGCCTCTTACTGATGTTTTTCTTAAGAAATAAATTATTTCTGCTGATGAGCATGGTTCCTAAGACTTAATTTGGAATTTTGTCCATGTCTTTAAGATAAGAACTGTGAATAGAACTTCTAGCGAGGAGGTTTCAGCCATAGTCTGTTTGGTTTGGTTCTTTTTTATCTTTGCGTTGACTGTAAAGAATGCAACCAAGGAATGGTTGCCTAATACTTGCATAATTTATTGTCCTTGCCAAGTAGATGTTTTCTCATATCTGATGTGCTTCTAAACATTTTAGTGGCCTATAAACTCTTAACTTGGTACTTCCTTTGAACTCATTTTTTAAAGTAATAAAAATCTTCTCCCTTTCTGTAATTTCACATCTTTTAATAACTTGTGTATTACACTTTCTTCTTTAGAAGCAGGTATTCAAGAATGTAAAGAGCAACTTGATTTGAGAGCTGGCTTTAATTTACTTACCTTTAGTACTACAGGTGCATTTTACTGATTCCAGACATCTATAATAAACAACATGTGAAAGAACTGGTAAATATGATCCTAATGAAGATGGGCTTCTCAGGTAAAACCATACATAAGCAAACACTTGATGGTTAATACTGTAAAGATTAGGGTTTTTTCCCAGTAAGGCACATTTTTGCATGTCACTCCCACTTTGGCTGAGACTAGCCAAAAATTCCAAATTTTGCTTTTCCCATAACTGGTGTCTCTTTTAATGGTACTGTTTTACAGGTCTAACGGGGGGTTTAAAGGAAAGCAGAGGGTAAAATTAGACCTTATTTTATAATTACTTAAAGGGCATATCTAAAATGCTACAGGTGATGATAATCAAATTATTATCATTTGATAATATAATTTGATAATCAAATTATAATAATTTAAATAAAATAATATTTGATTAAAACTAGGAAAACAAAAAAAACAAGTAAAGTCTGACAGCAGTATCTTTAATCTTACAAAAAATAAGAACATTTGCGTACAGGCATCCACCCTGCTCATAGCTTTTCTCAAGCCTTTTAAGGATGTACCCAACAAAAAAATCTCTAAGCCCACTCCCATCTTCACTAAATATACAGACTTTCTGTATATTTCTGTATAGCAGAATCAGGCTATTATGTAGATTTTAAAAGAGATTCAGGTGTCCTTTAAATATCAGCAACGTGGCTCTGGCACTTGGCATAAATTAGATATACCTTTTTCTTGCACTGCTAGGAATTGTTGTACACCAGGAATCTGTCTGTGCTACCTTTGGAAGTGGTTTAAGCAGCGCGTGCATTGTAGATGTGGGAGATCAGAAGACAAGTGTTTGCTGTGTGGAAGATGGTGTTTCCCATCGCAACACCAGGTATCTTTTAATATGCAGAATAATTATAAGCATGTACTTTGTTGCTTACCAAAGATTTGACTTTAAAAATAAGATTTTTTTTTCTATAAATAACGGGTTTTTTACTGTTAGTCATCTAAGAAGGTCATCATGTTACAATATGAACCTTAAAGAATTCTGACATCTTTAAAAGAAGATAACGGGCAGAACTGATATTGTACTCTGCAAACTATATGGAAGTCATGATCACAGCATGTCTAAAATCTTCCTGGTATTTCTATGCATCCTACTGTAGAAGGCCAGTATTTCAGCAAATATATAAAATACTCTTGTTCTTCCCTGTGTTTTAGGCTGTGCCTTGCATATGGAGGATCTGATGTGTCAAGGTGTTTTTATTGGCTTATGCAACGAGCAGGATTCCCATATAGAGACTGCCAGTTAACTAATAAGTTGGATTGCCTGCTGCTTCAGCACCTAAAGGAGACATTTTGTCATCTAGACCAGGTGAGAAGGGGAAAGTAATGTATTCTCCAAGTAATTCTTTTTTCTTTTAGGAATACTATTTTTGGTGAGCCTATAATTGCTTATAAATAGAATAAATAGTAATATTTTACCCAGTAGAATACTGACAAGTGTCTGAAAAGCTTTAAACTTGAAGTATTTGAAAGTTCTTTTATTTTTCTTTTAGTTAAAAGGAATCCCAACTCTTAGAAAGGTTGTTTCTTTATCCTTATTACTGAAAAAAGCTGATAGTAGCTGCATATTCACTGTTGTTCAACTTCAGTTACTTGGCTAGCAGGCCTCTTCTTTTTTCTCTTCTCATTTTAGAGGCTTGGGCATGTAGAAAGTTGTTTTGGCAGATCATGCTAAAGGGAAGGTACTTAAACAATTCAAGAATAGGCAAATTACATTCATAGTCTGAATAGTTTTGTTACTCTTTGTTGGTCTTACAATTTAAGTGGATCATGTTATCTAAAAGACACAAAAATAAAATTCTTGTTTACATTGTTTTTGACCTTAGGATATTTCTGGATTGCAAGATCATGAGTTCCAAATTCGGCATCCAGATTCTCCAGCTTTACTGTACCAGTTCCGTTTAGGGGATGAAAAATTACAGGTGATCTTTTTGGTATTTTTAAATTACAAGAATTATATTCAGCATTTGGGCCCAGTGCTGCTAAGCTCACATGATTTATGCATTGTTCTTAACATACACTTGTTGATAGTTTTAAAATTAATTATTATGTGCATGAAGGCACCTAATGCAGCACAGTGGGTGCACAAGGCTTCCTTACTAGGTTTAGCTAGAATGGTTGTATCTTCAACTAAATATGATATTTATCCTTCAAGTGCAAAGAATTCTAATTTTGCAAGTTTTTCAGTTCACCATTGAATATTCTTACTTGGTAACAAGCTGCATTTGAGTACTTATTTACTGTTCAATGCCAGAATCTGGCATTGTATACATGTACAAGTGTATTTGTTGGTTTGTGGGTTTGTTTTGGTTTTAATTACACAAAGCTGAAGACACTTAAACATTTTATGAAGCTCTTTGGAAAAAAATATACTTAATTTTGAACTGTGGGAAAAATAGAACAAGGTTTTGGTTTTTTGGTTTTTTGTGCAGTTTTGTGATTGGGGTTTTTTTTATAGTAAATGCCAAAAAAAAGTAAAACTGTGGAGTAAACAAGTGCAAAATCTCTCATTCTTCAGGCTCCAATGGCTCTGTTTTATCCAGCAACTTTTGGAATTGTTGGACAAAAAATGACAACTTTGCAACACAGGTCACAAGGTGACCCTGAGGATCCTCATGATGAACATTATCTGGTAGCCACACAAAGTAAGCAGGAGCAGGTGTGTGAATGCTCATTTTAGTTTTCAGTAAGTATTATTTAATCGGGGAATAAAATCAGAGCTCATTAGCTCACCTTAGAAACCAAAGTTTGTTACCTGGATCAGAGCATGAAAGAATAAACTTACATTAAGGAATTATGGATATCTAGACAACTTTTTCATTAGAACTATGTATTTTCAGAGTCTGAGTGCTTCATATTATGGCATTGATAAATCTGATGGAGTTCAAAATAAAACCTTACTGACAGTAGAGATTAAAATGCAAATTATACAAGATAATAATTCAGTGCTTAAACTTTCTGTTAGGAAGGGAAATATGATGGCATTTAGTTAAGTCTTTGTAGTGTTCTCTAACCTGCTGAAGATATTTTTACATCTTTCTTAGTTTAACTTGTTTTCTCTTTTTTTAAGTCTTCAAAAGCTACAGCTGATAGAAAATCTATGTCAAAGCCTGGTGCATTTGAAGGAGACTTGAGAGGCCAAGCCTCAGACATTTCAGAGAGGATGTACCCACAAGAAGTAGAGCTAGGATCTTCCCAGAGTGATTGTATGATATCTGGAAATGATTCAGAGGAACCTTTAACAGCACACATGTCCAGGAAAACAGCTATTTCTCAGTTTGAAGGCAAAGCCTTAGGCCTTGACAAAGCCATTCTTCATAGTATTGACTGCTGTGGTAAGAATTCCATTTGTACAATTCTGTAAAATATGAATGTCAGTGTGGATTCATGGTAACTCCTAGGTTTCACTGAAGTAAGATGTATGTCCCTATGTTTTTATTTATAAAGTAGCTACACTATTCCTTATACTTGCATCTTTTTTGAGGTTTCTTGAGCTAAATATTTTGAATCTCCAGGGAACAGAAAAATAATTTTAAAAGCAAACATTGTTTTCTATCTGGTTTGACTTGCAGTAAATTCTTTATAATATAAACACAGGCCATTTTAACTTTAAAAACCGGTTATATTTCTTTATATCCATTCATTCCAGCATCTGATGATACAAAAAAGAAGATGTACAGCTCTATTTTAGTAGTGGGAGGAGGCCTCATGTTTCATAAAGCTCAAGAGTTTCTTCAACACCGAATTCTAAACAAAATGCCACCTTCTTTCAGAAGAGTTGTTGAAAATGTTGAAGTCATCACAAGACCCAAGGTATACTGTCTACCGAAAACTAAATGGTTAATAAATTAGGATTGGTTGAAATCTTTGAAAGATTAAAAAAAAACATACTCTTTCATCCCTGGCAGTGTTCAAGGCCACGTTGGATGGAGTCTTTGGTGGCATGGTTTAGTGTGTGGTGTCCCTACCCATGGCAGGGGGGTTGGAACTAGATGATATTAAGGTCCTTTCCAACCCTAACTATTCTATAATTCTGTGATTCTTTCAAAACCACGGATTAGTTGAATATCTGAAGAGATTTAGGAGAGCTTTCAGCACACAGCACTCTCCACTTACAGGCAGGATGTTAGAGGTGCAGCAAGAGTGTTACTAGTATTGACCACTAGTTTTGCTTAACGGCCATATTTTCAAAGAAACAGTCTGGCCTCTGAAGTTAAGAAAGCTCAGCAAGAAATTGCATTATGGTTCATTATTAATAAAGTATGGCATTAAAAGGGCCATTTTCACTTAGCATTAATCAGGCAAATTTGTAAAATCAAAACTTGAGTTTATTTCAGAGCCTACACTGCTGAATGAGGGATGTTCATGACATGCCTAGAAAGCATCTTAAAAAGTGACTTCTTGAAACATCCTTATTCTTTCCATGTTTTTATGTCACTATTTTTTCCTGAGTAATTTTGAAAAACTTCTTTTCTCATCCGCCTCCCCAAGATCCTAGGAGGTGAATTCTGTTGGAAAAATTAACATACAACTTTGGAGAGCTACACAAAATTAGACCAGTGGTTGTGTGCAATCTGTGTTTTGAATTTAGGATATGGATCCCCGCTTAATTGCATGGAAGGGAGGTGCTGTTTTAGCCTGTCTTGATACAACTCAGGAGCTGTGGATATATCAGCGAGAATGGCAGCGGTTTGGTGTCAGAATGTTACGAGAGCGAGCTGCGTTTGTATGGTAATGAATGGATATGGTTACAGTGGAGCCTGCCTAACTGAAGATTCCTTTCTCCAGATGCTCCTTTTTTGCAGTGCAAATGTATTGATCTTCTGCTGATAGATATTTTTGTATTTTATTAAAATTAACTTCAACTGATATTTTTTCTAAGTTATGCAAGAAATGCACATTACTTCAGCATTGCTGTCCTTCCCCTTTTGAATTGTATGCACTGAAGTCTTTGTACAGTATCTCAGTCATCTCCAAATTTACTATACCTGTATTATGCAAGTTATGTTTATGAGAATTGCACCTTGTGGGAATTTGAGGCATAAAATATTGACGTGGCAGATGTTAAACCAAGATTCATGGCAGATACGCATACACAGAAGCAATAGCTGAAGAGTGCAGGTTCTGGATTTCATGCCTTATTCTGTTTCCTACTCTAATATTACCAGGAGATGGAATTGTTATTATATAACAGTTATGAAATTGTTATATAAATCATCATGGAAGAAGTGAAATGGAGACCCAAAACTACAGTTGTTATTAGTATTTTGCTTATATAATAAATGATAATATTCAGTTAAAAGACTCAAGAATTTGAAGTGGAGTATTTTTTCTTCGGTCTTCTTAACATTGGAAGCTCTTGTTAGTTTCTTATTATCCGTGGTAGTTATCTACTTTTTTCCCTATTAAAAAAAAAAAAAATCCAATATAATACACCCAGAAGAACTAGATGCATTTTTATACAGCCAGCCCCAACCTCAATCACATGGTACAGATACATAGGCTTTTTCTCCCAACAACCAATCCTTAGCTCCAGAAGTGCTATTTGTTGAGGATTTTCTTGAGGATTTTCTTCTGTAATGAAGGGTCCTTCTGTCGTGATTGTTGACCAGCACATGATTGTACAGGACCTTTTGCAATAATTCTCCTTTTCTCCCATATGGCTACAGTAACATCAGTCTGGCAGCCCTCATGCTGCCAGAAAAAAGAAAGGACAGTGTGATGAAAACACATTTCTGGATATATAGCCAGTACTTTCAACATGTGGTTGTAGCTGCATCTGATCAAAGAATTGCCTAAAATAATCTGTTTAGCAAAAAAAAACCCCATATGCTCCCTTAAAATATTAGTATTTCTACAAACAATGTAAACAATTTGAATGGCATTCTAAAGTGGCAGGGGAGTAGAGGGGGGACTGACTCTATGCCTCTTACTTTTTCCTAGGAAAAAATTAGATAACTTTGTAAAAATGTATGAAAAGCAAAACTAATGAACTTAAATTAGAATTTAAAGCTTAGATTCCCATCTTCATGATGAAATAGATCCAACTTAGACACCTTACCTTCTTTAGCAGAAAGAATATGCAGTAGCTAGAACAGTTTAAGGTAATCTACAGTGAGGGAGCAGCTTTACATTACAGACTTAATATGTTAGTCATTCTGCAAAACTAAAACCATGAGAAAATGTGCTAAGCAAAGAAAAACACCAAAATGCTCACATGTTCCCAGCTGATGTTTACTAAAGAGGAAAGCTCTAACTAAAAATGGTCCACAGTCTAAATGATTCACTGATTTTACAAGTGTTTAAGAGATTAAATATTTACTCTTTATTTAGGGGGAAAAAAAAAACATTGAAGGAAAAAGGTCAGGCCTGCCTGGTCTGGTAGAGACTACACAGCAAAACAA
>JARCZZ010032413.1:828-42793 GCA_030323915.1 Brotogeris chrysoptera
TTCCCCCCCCCCCCCCCCCCCCCCTTCTAACCTGTGTACAAAGTGGGAAGATATTTTCAGAGTGTAAACCCGAGTAATTTAATGCCTGGAACAACCCGGGTTCCTTTTGTACTGGGTATCATCTGTGCACATCCTGTCAGATGCCTAGCTAACACCAAACTGAGCATGTGCTGGCAGTATAGCCTTGTGGCAAAGAAGGCTCATGGTATGCTGGACTGCATAAGGAAGAGTGTTGACAGCAGTTTGAGAGACGTGATCCTTCCTCTCTCTACTCAGTACTTTGGAGGCTGCACCTGGAGTGTTGTGTCTAGCCATGGGCTCCCAAACAGTTTGGCGAGAAAGGTTGTGGAGTCTCCATCCTTGTAGATACTGGAAACTGTATAGACATAGTCCTGGGCATCCAGCTCTAAGGGGGGCCTGCTTAAGCAGGGTTTTAGACCAGATGATATCCAGAGGTCCCTGACAACCCAAGCAGTACTGTGACTCTGTGTTATCAAGAGTTATCAAAAGACTTCTTTTCTTGCTGTTGAGCATCTTGTGGGTGCTATAACAATTATTAATTTAAATGTATGTAATAAAAAATAAAGTGACATTGAGGCAGAAATCAGCAGAGTTGAACTTTTATTAATTTAATAATGTCTTAGTTTTTTTTTACTTACAGGAAAAAGTTCTTGCATTTATAAGGACTATCCATATGCAATATTTAGTTACACTAAGCAAAAGACAAAAGATGGCAGAATCTTGGTCTGATAAGTGGGAGGTAACATTAATATTCACAAAGTTTCCTTGAAAAATAAAAATTGAAAAAAAAAAAAGAAATAAAAGAACATTTTTTTCTTATATTTGAAATGTTCAGGTATTTCAAACTGAGGTTTGACCTCTATGAAATTAGTCCATTTCTATGTAAAGCATCTAATGGTAAATATTTATCAGTAACATTTAATGATAAGTTATACTACTAATGGGAGTATTTATTTTAATTTGTTATTTCTACAGATTTGCACATTTCCTGGATATTGATTCCTGGTGAATTGTGATATTTTAATGATGGAAAAAAATGCATAAACGCTTCATGCCACTACTAATTCTATAACCATTGAAAATATTACAAAATAAGAAAGTGATATGTCAGCTCTAAAGAAGAGCAAACCACTATGCAGTTGCTACAAATTCATTTGTTGCATGCAGAAAAAAAATAATCATTAGATCTAATTGGAAAAAAGAAACATTAGTAGTTACTGACACCATTAAGTTGTGTACATGCACCCATCTTTATTGTAAACTATCCATCTGCCACATGTATTTATCCATGTATTGTATCCTGTCATAATCTTAAATTATTGGTCTCTAGACACTACCACAATAGAATAATAGATAATCATAAAGAGAAGGGAAGCTTATGATGCATTGTAAATACATAATGCAGGAATGCCTAGAGGACCTAATCAGGACGAAGGTCTCCTTGAGTAAGACAGCTTCTACTCTGTAAAACCAACACTCTAGATGAAAATAGAGGGAGAGACAGGACAGGGAAATGAAATACCGAATTCAAACTCACACAGCTGGCTGGAGGCAGGACTGGAAGTACAGCTCTGAGTTTTATCCGTTCAGCACTTCTGTCTCCTGGAACGTGCTGAGGACATCCTGAGAAAGGCCTAATTCTATTTATGCTCTGAAACATGTACTAAACAGCAGAGTATAATCTTGGGCTAAGTAAGTGCATTTCTTTTTGGTAAATTTGTCGTATGACCCCTCAAAATCAGACATAAAACCCCAAGACAAAGAGGGGGAATAATTTGTAATCTGACCTGTAATAACAAATACATTTAAAAATCTCAGTACACTGGAAAATTTTATACTGTTGAGATTGTGTTTTCTAGTTTTCATCATCATAGAATCATAGAATAGTTAGGCTTAGAATACTTCATCATCTACTTCCACCTCACACTAGACTGTCATCTAAGACTGTTTACCCTGGCCTTGAACATTGCCAGGAATTGAGCATTTTGTCAAATAAGAGGTTATTCTTCAAAGGTCACAAGGAGCTAACCATAGACAGATGCTTCGTATTATGCATTTTAGACCACTCTCATTCCTCAGCAATTTGTATCCTATTTATGGAGCTCATGAGCTGTCCTGAACTTCTCTGGACACACCTCAGAAGATCCACAAACTCATCTTGCATGGTCAGCTAACAACACATGAAATACCTGAAACAAGGAATCTACAACAGTTTTTGCTTTGACTTTAAAATAAATGACTGCCAACTGGTTTTCATGTTCTATTTCATAAAAGCCCAAATGCTTTCAATCCTGAGAAATGTTCTGAAGTTCAATTCTTTTGGTATAAAGAATCTTTTTGATGTTCTGATCTATTCCTTGCTTCATAGAAGAATACCCATGGGCAATTGGCTTTTGAAGGTTTTTAGATTTTTTCCTTCTTATTTTTATTTTATACGTCATCTGTAAATTGATAAAAAAGTGAGGTTTAGAGGGAGTATAAAGATGAGAACATACTTCTCTTTTGTCTAGTCCAACATGAGGTGGTGGTAAAAATTGCTGTTACTGACCAGAGAATACCGAAGAGTTTTTTTCACTGTAATAAGCTGCAAAATGTGCTTCTCCTTCCAATTTTTGCTTCCTTCCAAACACACAGGAATTTACCTTGACCATTGTGCAGTAGTAATCATGTAGCTTAAAATTCCTGAGCATTATTTTTCCTTTTTTTATGACAGTTGCTAGGAATATGGATTTTCTCTATCATTCTTTTTCATTGTGGCTCAGCATTATGTTGCCAATGCATTAGAGTTTTCTTTTTCTACAGTGACTTCATCTCTAACAGTATAGTAGATGTATACAATTCAAATGTAATGGTGCTTTGTACTTACAATTTTTTTTCTGTTATCCACTGATATTTTTTGAAATTTTACATGGGATCTTCATCACTGAAAGCTGCTGATAATGTAGGATGATGCAGAATTTTTGTTCAAACCATATTTCAGTTGCTACATTACATAATGCATGTGCTCATAGATTTGTATGTCATACATACATTTCAAGTGAGCAAATCGGACCCTAAGCCAACTGTGCAAATGGAGTTAGACTTAATCTACATGGGTTTCTTTCTGTGTATATAGTTTATAGAAACAGTACCTATACTTCATCCAAAGGCATTTTTGTTCCAATAAGAATTTATTCTGAGAAGTACAGTGTGTTACAGACATCATACATATGTTGTCAAAATAAATGATCACAATAAATGGTCCCTTCTGATACATGAAACTGTCCTTTATTTAGCTGATTGTCTTAGTCTTAAAACCTGATGCCAAGAAACTCAAGCTGTAGGCATTAGAAACAGATATAAATAAACATGCATACACATAAATGCATAAATACATATGTCAGTATTTGTTTAAAATATAGAGTAAACATTGATTAAAAAGTTAAAAGCTACCTGAATTGCTAATTTTAATCCTGTCAATTTGAGTTTAATGCTAAGTGGAAATAACAATTGTTTTAGTTCTGCTGCAAATATTGCAGTCCAAAATTTTGAGTCATAATTGATTTATTTCTCTAAGTAAATGGGGAGA
Source organism: Brotogeris chrysoptera (assembly GCA_030323915.1). Lineage (NCBI taxonomy): Eukaryota > Metazoa > Chordata > Aves > Psittaciformes > Psittacidae > Brotogeris > Brotogeris chrysoptera. Next base: position 4,418 of record JARCZZ010032413.1, read on the forward strand.
GGATGGGCAAATTTTATTATTTTTTTAATATTAGACTCTGCATGGGCAAAATTTCAGAGCTTAGCACGTCTTGAAATTATTTAAACACACATTTAATATTTAGTTGTAGTCAACAATTGGAATAATTTCCAAGTGGCAGTGGATGTGGTAATTTTCTGGAACAAATGGGTAAGAGCAATTTACACTCTGTACAGTGGCAATATCACAGAGAGTTAATGCAAGCAGAGTGGCAGGGAAGGAAGCATGATATAGTGTAGCAAACTGGACAGCCTCCAAGATGTTCATTAAACATGTGACTAATAATAAAATGAATACATAATGCAAACGAGATGTGAAAGCAGCTTCCTGTTTTGGTGAGATATCACTGCATGAGATTGTGTCAAATGAGCAGTTGAGGGCATTAAGGCTGAGTCAGTGTCAGACTTTAATTGAAATGGGTGTAGGATGTGAGGCACTCTAGCATTAAGCACATGAATTTCCATGAGGTTTCCTAACGAAGTAATGCATTCACCAAAGCATCAAATAAAACACAGTTAAACTCATCTTTAATGAGACAGTGGAAATGTGGGGGTGAATTTGAGAAAAAGTACAAAATGTGACTTAAAATTCGCTAAGGTTGTATAGTGCTAGAAGTCTGTGTTAGAAAGAATACTGTATCTGTTTTCAAGGTCCAGTAATGGAAAACGATAAATCATGGGAAATAATTATTCATCAGGTATTCATTAGTAATGACAGAGTGAAAAAAGTCTTGCCAGGAAAGTGCTATTTTTAGGGTACAGAGTATTTCTAGATAATTTCTGCTCTTACCTAAAACATGTATGCGCATCTATTCCATCCCTAATTTCAGTCTCATTCTTGCTTTTCCATAGAGCATGAAATACTTGGATTGGACTGAGCAAGCCACAACTGGATTTGAGCTTTAAAATTGTTATGTAAAAAAAATAATAATGTGATCAGTAGATAAATAGTGAGGGCCACCTTTCATTCATAGTTCTCTGTACATTTAATAGCCTTACTTGAAACTCAATAAATGTCTTGCATAAAATGATGTGGAACCTGAACAATTTGTTTCCAAAGACTGTCTCCAAGTATAGTCAGTCTGATTGTATAGACATGCCTATGTTTTTGTTCCATACTCATCATTGTTTAAAATGAGAAAAGAAGAATATAGAAGAAAATTGGTGTATACATTTGAACCATATCCTTAAACCTGTGTTTTATGATTTGTTTTATTTTTTCTATGGGTTGATATTATCTGCATCTTAATCTCTTAATCAGGTTAGGAGATTAATGCTCACTTCGGTATAAAGCATTTTGATTTATGTACAAGAGGAAGAGCCAAACAGAGATAATGCTTAACTATGTTATGGTTTAACTTGATATTCCAACACCTAAATTAAAATGTTTACATATGAGCTGTGTATCTAAGTGCCAGTTACGTAGAATTCAAAGAGATTTAGGAGTAGAGATTGAGTGGAGGTTGATTTTTGCTCACTTTCCTTACCACATGCTTCGAGAGCCATTCTAGATGTGCTGCACTGTCCTGCTTTGGCTCAGGATCGTGATCCAGAAGGCTGTGGATCTCCCAAAGGTCTTGTGTTGTCATCATCTATAACACTGTGGATGTGACATAGGACCTATGGAGCACCAGAGCTCTCCTAATCCAATAGGGGAAAGCTGGGCAAGATCCCTGAGAGTTTATCAAACAGCAACAGTCATGTGTGGGAATGAGCAGCATATGTACTTCTACTAAGTGTAAGGGGATTTTAGATACCTACCTTGAATGTAGACGCATATTTTGTAGCTGTCTAAATGCAAGTGCCTGAAGGTGAGTTGCAGTACCTTCCCTGACAACTTGTCGGAACAAGGGCTTCCACAGGTCAAAGTGATATCTCCCAGAGTGCCTGGGTAGATGTCCTGCAGTGAAGGGAGGAAATAGCAGTGTGACTTGCCATGCAGTCTCTTTGTTGAAAACAGCGAAAGAAAGGAGACCACTGGCATGTATCTGGTATCATTGGTGCTGCTACTGTAAGACTAAAAAATACCCCGTCATGAATAAAAAATGAGGGAGTAGTATTAAGAAATTAAGAATGCAAAAAGTGCCTAATCTGCTCAGCTAGTTTAGATTTCAATGAGGCAACAAAATACCTTCTGTTTAGTGTTGTTATGATAACCTTCCATGAAGGGAAATACAAATTGTTTGAAGCCATTAAGAATGGAGATTAGAAAATCATAGTAGATTGCTCTTACTGTGGTGGAAACAATATGATTAAAAAAAAAAATTCCAATTTTTCTTGAAAAGGATTTTTTTAAAATGTGGTAGTTTCCTGTAAAGAGCAGATTGATGATAGTTGGATCTTCTCTCAGCATTTCAGTCTGAGCTATATCCTCTAACTTAGATGCATTCTAAGCTCAAGATGACCTTTGGTTCTTTCCCCTTCCTGTGTTGAGAACATCATATTTTCCTCAGTGAAACAGTTCGGCCCTGTTCTAAATATGCAAATCGTGTTCTCTGTCTCTGCTATTAAACTTTTTCTTGGGATTTTGCTTTGATAAGCCAATTATTCAGTCATAACAGGTTTGCAGACTTCATGCAAGAAATAACCAAAGCAACCAGTTACATTTTCCTGTCCATTCTCAAGATGAATCACCTCTAACATCCTGGATAAATACTTAATGTCTGCTGCTGCTCTGTCACATTCATATTTTCTTACAAATGCAACTCATCATGTAATTATTTGAGGGCTGTTTACACCAGGTGACAACTCACTGTCACATAGCATTTTCAAAGACTAGGAAACAGTGCTTAAAGTAGTAATTTTCCTTTGCTAATATCTCTGATATAAACCATAGCAGACCTGCAAATGCAGTCTGTGTCTTTTCAGGAAGTAGGTGGCCCAGAGAGGTGTTCCTACACTTGTCATTTTCTCCCTTACCATTTCATCAAACACCTGCTCAAAGGCTGGATGTTAAACAGAACACCTTGGAGAGCATTTAAGCTTGAAGTTTAGTCTTAGAAATGCAGTTGGTTGTCTGTGACCATCATTCCACATACCCTTAGATAACTTCACGCAAAAGCTATGCTTGCAGGACCACTTCAGCCACAGTGGTAGCAGACAGCAGCTGCAGTTAACAAGTCTCTGAGACCCGTGAGGTCTCAGGGAACTAAAAGCTGAGAGAGCTGGGTTTATTTGAGAAGAGAGGGTTCAGGGAAGAACTTATCACCATGTTCCAGTATTTAAAGGGTGGCTACGAAGAAGATAAAGACTCCCTTTTTACAAGGAGTCACATTGAAAAGGCATCGGGCAATGGGCACAAGTTACTGCTGGGGAGATTCCTATTGGACACTGGAGGAAAATTTTTTGCAGTGATAACAGTTAGCCATTGGAACAATCTCCCCAGGCAAGTGGTGGATCCCCCAGAGTTTAAGATTCAGCTGGACAGGGTGCTGGGACATTGAGTCTAGATCATGCTTTGCCAAGAAAGATTGGACCATGTGATTCTTGATGTCCCTTCCAACCTGGGATTCTGTGATTCTATGAAATAGTGTATAGAGTAGACTCAGTGTAGAGCTATCAAAGTTCTGTACCCTAAATTGTGAACAAGGAATGATAAATGGCCTGTTGCCTGCCAGGAACAGATTTTGGAGGCTCTGCAGCACACTCCAGTTTTGTGAGGTAAGATGAGCCAAATCTAACAGCTAATTTGTGTGGTAAAGGAGGAATTACCATTCTTCATCTCTGCCCTTCTCACACCCTTACTGGTGCTCTGGCATTCATTGGACAAGCTGATTCAAGAGCAGTCCAGAAGAAAACTAAGCCACCCCAACACAGAACGGTTGTATACCGCATTAGTGAGCTTAATCACCTTAGTAAAAACAGTTCTGTAAACCCCAGAAGTGGCAAAAGGGATAGTATAAGACCATATATGAGGAAATGTGAGTATAGGTGGCAATGAAAGAGAAAAAAAGAGATCTTTTTATTTCTGGGACAAGCAAGATGTAGAAACTGAATCACCATCGCATACAGAGTTGATCTCAGACACCAGCCTGTGAGCCAGAATTCCTTACCAAGTTGATCTCTGCTATCAAAAAGAATATTGATAATTAAGTATCTGTGCCAAAAATGTAGATAGATTCAAAAACCATTTGGGTAAACTACTAGAGGGAAAAATAGCCATTAAAGGTTGTGAAGAGCACACTCTTCTTTGACTTAGAAAGGCCTTTGAGGTGCAAATAACTGGAAGCTGAGAAAATATGCCAAGCAAAAAATATCGTGTGGGATTCCTTAGGTCATTCTGCAGAAACGAAAAATGGATTAGATTGTCTGTTGATCTTTTATTAGTCTACTCCTTATATTCTCATTTGGAGCATTTACCTAATCTGAATTACTTTAATTAATAATCTGGCTGGTGATCTATCTTCCCTTTCTCCCTTTTTTCAGAAAGCAAGCAAGTATATGAGCAATTCTATTTATTTGTCAAACATGGAATCAGAATCTCTGCTTAACATCTGCTTACCATGGCTGGAACAGGAAAGAAAATAATTTCTCCAGTATGTTGCAATGAGAGACCTATGCTGCATGTTCACATTAAAAAAACCACCACTACCCCTAAATGGTTCATAGTTACCTATCCTCCATTATCTCTCCTTGTGCTAGAAATAAGATGTATTCCTGCCTTGGCCAACTTACCATTTCATTGAATAAGGTGTCAGCGGAGGATCAAGCATAGTATACAACCTTTCTATTCCTCGTAGAAACCCCTGAGTTTAATTGCATATTTGCTAAACAGAGAGAAGAAAACTAGCCAAAAATGTATGCAAGTGTGACCTTGTGGTTGTTATAACACTGATTAAAGCTTAGGAGGGAAAAAGAAGCTTTTCTCTTAACTGAGAGTATAAAAACATTTTGGTGGTATATTTTTTTATAGCAGTAATATTAGTAATAATGATAATAATGAAACAGTGTCATGGTTTAAGCTGTAAATCACTCAGTTTGCTCCCTCACTCTCCCCTCTTCCCCCCCACTCCAAGGGGGGGGGGGAATAGGGAGAAGAATCGAAAGAATGTAACTCCCACGGGTTGAGATAAGAACAGTCCCGTAACTAAGATATAACACAATTCACTACTGCTACCACCAATAATAATAATGACAAGGGAAAATACAAGGGAAGAGGATACAACTGCTCACCAGCCTACGACCGAGCCGTGAACTAACTCTTCCAGGTTCCTGCGCCCAGATTTTACACCCTGAGTATGACGTGTGGTATGGAATACCTCTTTGGTCAGTTTGGGTCAGCTGTCCTGTTTCTGCTTCCTCCCAGCTTCCCCTCCTCCCTGTCAGAGCATGAGACTCAGAAAGTCCTTGGTCAGACCAAAACATTACCAAGCAGTAACTAAAAACATCGGTGTTATCAGCGCAGTTCCCAGGCTGAAATTCCAAACCACAGTGCTGCACCAGCTACCAAGAAGGAAAAAAATGAATGTTACTGCTGAACCCCGGACAAGCAGTTCTGTTATGTTTCTGTCATATCTACTATATTTAGAATCTGGAAAGAGTCAGCCAAGAATAGAAACCATTGTGAAAATATTTTTGTCTGTTCTACACATAATAAGCTATTTATTTTTTTTTTCATATGAGCTTCATGCAGACAGAAGACCTCTATCTCAGCAACTGGTGGTTTTGATCTGACTCAGTCTGACAATCCTCACTTCGCCCTGCTTTGATTTGCCAGTTCTCTCATTCAACCATCTAATAAACTGAGGTGGCAAAAAGGAGATGAAGGGTGCTTCTTCTCATAAAAATAGAGCTTATTCTCAGTTCTGAGCTCTTCAAACTTCTCTCCAGGATACTCTAAACATCAACCTATCACAGAAAATTGGGACAACATCTCCTTAGGTTCTTAGCTACTGTAGTTTTTTTAACAGAGATTCATATAGACACTTCTATTGGATTGAGCTGCTCATACAATCTGAGGATCTCCTAGTCTATAGATCCTGATAATGTTTAAGGGCGAGTAAGGTGTCCATCTGGCTGGTGACATTAAAGCAGAAGAGTTTGTGTTCATCCAGAACTATAAATCACAGTGAACTTGCATGTGGGTTGTGGTTTCTAATTCATAACATAAATGTACCAAAGTTCTAGAGTGTGATTTGTCTCGCTCTAATATTTTCATGTCAAGTTAGTCAGATCAATAATGGTCTCAAATGTGAAGCACTATAAAGAAAGCCTAGGTTCTTAGGGCTAAAGCAGGGTGAAATGTCATGTTATGCGGCGACTCAGGAGATTGAGAAGTTCTGGGAATTAGGTGACTGGCGGCATGAATACCTGAGTCACTCTATGGGTTTAGTGCAGTGGTTCTAAGTATCACTAACCTCTTAAAATGATAATAATTATGATTAGGATCTTAAACTTCGAAGGAGCTGAAGTGAGATTTGTGACCCTTAAATGGTCAGTAGAAAACTTGATTACCCATTCCCTGTATATCTTGATTTGTAGAAGTACTCCTTTAATGGTACTTTAAATTGGAAGAGACACTAAGGCTATGGTTTCCTAGATGTGGATGATTCATCATGCTCAATTCAAAATTCTTCATCACAGGACAAATGTCTCCATTAACCTTTCTTTCAAGGAAGCCAGCAGCCATCTACACCTTGCTAAATCAGGGCACCATGCAAGCTAATAGCCATACTGACGTAGTCAACTTGTTAATTGCTCCCCCTGAAATGACAAGAATGGAATTTGTAGCTGTCAGATCCTCCCACTCAGTAGCGCACTCACGGACTTGAAAGAGTAGTGAAATTGCTACCTGCTATTCTTCTTCCCAAGATAAGGGTACTTGGACTCCTGTTAGTTATCATGTTTTGATTAAACAGGAGCACTTTGTTCACTTCATTCATGTTCACCTTTGAGTTAAATGGCATTTTTCTGGAAGCAAAGAAAGTAATGATATGCCTTTATTAAGTATTAGTAGCATTATCTATATTGCAAGTGGTTTCTAGCAGAAAAGCAAGTGCTGCAGCAAAGGTTTGCCTGAGTTACTTTAGCCTTGATTTGCAAAATTGCTAACAGTTGTAAGAAATCATATTTTCTCTTTGAGAGCTGCTTCTGAGGAAAATATTTGTCAACCAAATTGTCTTATTCACATGGGCGGGACACTTTATAAGCAAAATTTATCCTGTTTGAAGGACTGCAGTACAAGAAGAAGAGCTGAGTGAGATTTTTGGGCAGCAGTCCCTATCCTGTGCAACTGTATCTATACATGCTTGCAGATAGAATTGTAAATGGTGTCTTCGTGGATAACAGCATGTGCATCATGACTGATAGTTATTGTACAGGGAATGGATATATGTCAATACTCAGTTTAAACTTCAGTTTAGAAGGTTCTTTTGAGTTGTTGCATCAGGATATTGAGTCAGAACTGAAATAAAAGAACCATAGTGCTTCCAAATCAACAGTGTTGAAGTGTTCGCTGTGTGAAGGGCAAGTAGTAGCGGAGAAGGTGGGGTTTTTTTAGTCAGTATTGTTATGAATGGTGGGTGGCTTGGATTGATTTCTGTGGAGCATTTGCTTACCATGAATTCAGACTGAATGTGTTAAGTGCACATAAACTGTTACCATTTATTTGCACCATATAAATACTTTAAACCAGGATGGCAGAGATCTGACTCTGTGAGGTGCTGCATAACCAGGGAGCACAGAAGGGAGTTTGCCTTGCTGGCTGCTTAGCTTTTACCTTTTTTGACCTTCTTTGCCTGAAAATGTTATCTTGCTTTGAATTTTCTATTGTACATTGTGCAACAAAATTGCTCTTAATTTTGGTTCTTCTTGAAAACCACCCAGACTTTTGTCTCCTTTTCCAACTGTTTTGTTAGTAAACATCATGTTAATGAGGGCCCAAAGGGAGAAGACAAACCATATTTAACTCACTCAAAGTTCAATTAACTCAGATTTCTGTTCGCTCAAAACCTTTTAGAGCACAGATAATGCTGCTATTCTTGTGCTTACCACAGACTAAGTGAGGTGAAGTTGCCTTTGCTTCCCCTGCTTTACAGCAAAGAATGAAAGGGTAGCCCAACAATGAAACTGCAAGCTGACATTGAAGAAGAGGTGCTTGTATGTATCTATAGGTAAAATGGGGGGGGGGGGAGGGGGAGAAGGAAAATACAAAAGGCAGTGCAATGGATAACCCATTTTCCAATTTGGAAGGCATCGAGTGCATTTCAGGTCACCATGACAGCTGCCTATGTGAGTACCTAAAGCTGAAAATCAATCAGGCTCCTTCAGCAGCTGCATGTTATCGGTCTTGCCCTGCAGAGCGCAGATCTGAAACATTAGGCAGCCCAACAAGGGGGAGAAAGTTAATTCGGGAGCAGCTGTTTTAAGACAGATACATAATAGCATTGAAAGAGGAGCTGTGTGGTGAGGTGAGAACCAACAGAATGCCCATTAGACTGAGGAAGCTTTTAGTACTGTAACCAGATGCAGGCAGAGTACGGTCAATGTCAGCCAGAGCCTAAGTTAAAGGGGGGAGATGAGAGAATGACAATGGAGATGGCTCAATTAAAAACTAATGACAAATGGTCAGAATGCATTGAGATGACTGGGCCTAAGCTCAGATCTTTATTCTGCTGCAATTCTGGATGCTTAACAGGCAATTTAGGCCCTGTCCCCCTCCAGGTATTTAGGCGCCACTTTTCATTGATGGTAGCAGGATTAAGCAGAGAGATTTATTTGAGTATAGTCTAGCTATGCTGCTGCTTTCCACTGAGGATATTAACAGTGGTTAATTCAGGAGGGCGAAATCAACTAATAGTTATGAGTTGTTCTGCTCTTTTGTTTTCAGAATTAGAAGCACATTGTTGTAATTCTGTTTGCATCTTTACTCCTTGAAATCATGAATTATCTTATGAACACAACAGGATTTGGTTTTATGTGCCACTGTAGACACGGGAACCAGAACACTAGTTAGTTAAGAGCATGTCATAACGCTGAACAAAGGCTATATAAAAGAAACAAAGAATTACATCTTGAATTGTAATTAATACAGGCTTAATTTGACGGGCTGAGAAAGTTGGGGCTGTTCAGGCTGGGGAAGAGAAGCTGTGTGGAGACCTCAGAGCAGCCTTCCAGCATTTGAAGGGGGCTTATAAGGAAGCTGGGGAGGGACTCTTCATTAGGGACTGTAATGGTAGCACAAGGGGTAACGGGTTCAAACTTAAACAGTGGAAGTTTAGATTGGATATGAGGAGGAAGTTCTTTACTATGAGGGTGGTGAGGCACTGGGATGGGTTGCCCAGGGAAATTGTGAATGCTCCACTGCTGGCAGTGTTCAAGGTGAGGCTGGACAGAGCCTTGGGTAAGATGGTTTAGTGTGAGGTGTCCCTGCCCATGGCAGGGTGGTTGGAACTAGATGATCTTAAGGTCCTTTCCAGGCCTAACTATTCTGTGATTCTGTGATTCTGTGATTCTATAATAAGGAAAGCTAGAATGCACAACAGTAGTATGTGTTCAAATTTAGCAAGGCCATTTGAAAACAATGTTGCAGAATCTTTTCTGAAGACATATGTGGCCAAGACCTCAGTTTAGTATCTTATCTGAAAATATGTGTATAGTAATTTGAATGCGAAAATGAAAACTGTAAGATAGAAAGTGTTGTGTTTCTCATCATGCAACTGAATGTACAATGAATAAGCGTATGAATTCCTTTTATGATGAGCACTTAAGATGACTAATGCTTTTGTTTTTTCTCAATTATTTTAATTTGCTCAAGGCCTACAGTAGTCTTTATGTAAGAATAAAGCTAGCAGAGATGTTCTGTCTGCACGAAACGCTGCATTACTTACCTGCCTCTCTTTCATAGAAACAGTAGAGTTGTCAAAGTGTGTGTTTACTGAAGGAAGACTTTTTATCTGTGGGTTTGGAAGGCAGCAGTCATTTTTTCTCTTCTCTGCAAAGCAACATCAAGATTCTTCTGCCTGGAATAATGCTGTCGTGTTACTAGAGTTATACAGGCAGGAGCAGGCAACTTGTGCTGTTAACATAAAATTGAGCAAAACCTGAAAGAGCTGACAAAGACCTGACAAAGCCAAACAAATGACAGCATGATGAGAAAATCAGTTCAATGCAAAGAAATAAAAAGCAGAAGCCTTAGAAATAATAATTTGAAGTATTCTTAATTGCTGGTATAATGTAGAATTGTGTAGCACTAGACAGAATTGGAAGTGAGATATTTTAAGTATCCTAGATACTAGTCTAGTACTAATTTTCCCACTTGCCTTGTCTTAGGATTCTATCTACGTATTTACAGAATACAAAGCAATCAAATCTGTCAGTTCTACTATTCTGTGCCATTCATTGCTTATCATATGTGCATAGCTCATAAGAAGGCAGCCTCTATAACTTGGTGTCCTTGTCTGCAAAATGCTGATAGCAATACTCACCCAAATTATAAAACTCATACTCCAGGAAAATAATCACATGCTAAGGGAAATTGTAAGACTAATGTATTTTGATGAGCAATTCCTATGACATGAATATTTTTATCTTACATAGAAGTGGGTTATGTGTAGTAGTTGTACAGTGGTTTAAGTGCCTGTTCATCCAGTCTCTTTATTTAAAAATGCCTTGTTGTAAATATAGACAACACCCATCCAGCCAGGGGCTCATGATCATCCTGCATTTAGGAGCATCTCTGAATTAAAACGCATACGTAGTAGATAATCTAAGCACACCAAGAGCTGGGTATCCTGCTGTCTCTTTGGCACATAGGCAGAACAACAAGAGGCAGAGCTCCAGGTGTGGCTGATGGAGCTTGGACTTCCTTCTGCTGTGTTGGCATCTACTTAGCCAGATAAAATATCTTTTAGCTCATCTATACATCTGAATCTGGTTGCTTTTAACTGCAATTTATCGTGTATAAATCAAAGAAGAAGAGAGCCTATTTGTTTAGAAGAAATATCAGCAGAATTAACAAAATGGAAGAAAGAAGCAGCTGACCTATATTTCAGGGACTAGAACATGTCTGTAATGCAGATGAAAAATGCATTCCAACTCACCTTTAAGTTGTACACCATCCAAATATATTTGGCATGAAGCAGTTACCTGCTCATAGTTAAAAAATTGCTTTGATATATTTTTTATGAATCTAGCTTCTCCAGTGCTAAGATAACTGATGGCAGCACAGCCTCGCATTAATTATTGCAATTCTGTCTCTAGAATGATGTCCTATAAAAAAGAAAGACTGAAAAAAGAGGATGTGCTCATTTTACAAGAAAAACAGAAAGCTGAAGAATATATTTTTTTCTTTCATAATACTGCAAAGGACAATAGAACAGTTAAGAAAAGATGTTAAAAATATCTTTTGAGAAAATATGTTTTCCTGGTTTAGATGAAATATTCAGTAAAGGAGGAAAGAATTAAGAATAAAACAGAATAGGTAGCATTCAGGAAACAGCTCAAGCTCTACTTTTTTCTATTTTTTTTTCCCAACCTGGAAAACAGTAAACATTCAGTAATGATTCAGACAAAGTGGTATATTATTTTTGAGCTGCAATTTTTATCAATTTTCATTTTTATTTTTAATGTTTATCAAAACCAAAATTCTTAAAGAAGTTCATATTCTATATGGAAGTAAAAAAGAGAATAATTCTCCTTAATATAATAAGTTTACCAGATATTTTATCTATCCAGTTCATATACTCATATATGCATGTATTATACAGATTATAAGGATGAGGAGTTTTTAGTTAATTTTTCAGTTTGGTACCCTAGAAAATTCTCATTCTTTCAGTTTCTGTTTGAATCATGGTTTTATCTCAAAGCAGTATCAAACTTCATGTACAGGTTTTTTACTTATAATGCCATTTTTTTCTGCTGCATTTTACCTAAATCAAAACCTGGGACTTTGCAGTTAACCTCATAGAAGATGGCTAATACTGATCTTAAAATAAGAAATACAGTTATTATCTATTTTAGTGTCTGGTGTCTGGCTATTATTCTTGTTTCTTTTTTGTATGTTACCTTAATGCTTTACTGAAAAAGTGGCTGGAATTTGGTCCTTTAATAAATACCACTCCTTAGGGCTGTTGGATGTGAAGTCCAGAGCACGTGGTTTAGCAGCTCCCAGTTAACTTTGAAGGGACCATTACGTTAGTGCTACAAATGAATGCGGTGAAATAAAATGTAATATACCGAAACATGATGAATAGTAAGTGTACCAGACAGCATTCGTAATAATGTGAATAATTTTCAAAGAAAAGAGATAAGGCAGTGAGTTTGCTAGTGCTCCTGATGAGGAACTTCCAGCTTTGTTATATATATACTCAGATGCCATTTCCATGAAACATCTTCACTTCTTCTCTTCTCAGTCCATATATAAACAGAATGTTCCTCTCAGATCTCAGGATTTCTGTTTCCTTTATGTGATGATAATGTGTATTGCGTTGCCTGGACTAAAGAGACTAGCCACACAGTAGTGCCCTCTGAAATTCTTCAGGAAGCATGCAAAGACACCAGGGTTTCTGCTTAGCATCATAGCTGCTAATTAAAAAAAAAAGTTAACTTGGGTCTAACATACAGACACATCCAACTCTTGACTTGTAGGAGGTTATTTCTTTCCAGGTTAATGCCTCTACCTTGTAGCCCTACTGAGTAAAATGAAGATATTTGTCTATGTAATTCCTCACTCAGCTCTATTTCCGATTACTTCCTGAGATGAAATCACAGCTTGAAAGTGTTAATTATAGGCCAGAACTAAGTGATACGGCTTCTCCAGTCTTAGTTTTTCTTCTTGGTCCAAATGACATGAGATGGGAAATACGGTTTTCAATTTATGCACCTCCTGTGCTGAAAGAAGTCATTGCCCTGGTAGCCCAGGAGATCAGTAGGTACAAAGGGTAAATGGAAGATAGTGCCTCTCAAAGGACTGTTTGAACATTATGTTTGAACATTAAGAAGATGGTAGGTTATAAGTGGATGCTATGCTCTCATCTCTGGTGTGAGGGCATCAGCTCAAGACAGCAATTCCCTTGATAAGTGTGGCCTTCAGCTCTTCCTCTAAAATAAATGTCCTAAGAAAAGCAGGCATTAAGTCTCCCATTTATTTTCCATTCAGATATGTGTTGAGAGTGCCCCACGTATCTCTTATTTATCACACCTCAAGTAAGGCTATTTTTAAGCTTTTCTAAATAATCTGCCCAATACTTTTTTTTTTTTTTTTTTTAAATATGCAGGGAGAGAATATTAAAAAGACAAGTCATACCTTCTTCCTGTTTCATCTCTACATTTCTCGGGGCAAAGGCAAATCCTGCAAATACAATTGCCTAGAAAACCATTTAGATTCATGTTCTTGGTCAGTGCTCACAGGGTATGCTTAAATACCACCAACAAAAGATTTTAGCATGTATTAAGAATGAAAATAGCTCAGTGATTCTGGCACATCTCTGTGAGGTGTTTTAAGGTCAGTAGTTTGAGAAAAAAAAAAAAAAAAAGAATTAAACGGAATGAATTTGCATGTTCCATGTTATCTTTAAAAAGTACGAGGATTATAAACATAGCTGTTAGCAGTTGAAACTTTAACTGATTACAGGGACAGGATATTGGAGTTCACCTGGAGTAGCTCAGCAGGGTATTACATGTAAATATTTTGCATTTGCTTACTGAAGGCTGTGACATACTTAGAGGCCAGTAGGTCTTTTAGTTATAACTAATTCTGAAAACCTAATGTTTTTTAACAAACAGGATAGGATTTATCTAGGTTTCAACTTCATTTTTATCCAAGTTGAATTCAAGTATGCAAATGTGTCTCTGCATTAACTGTTTTAAAGCTACTGCCTTAAAACTCGCATTAGTCTAAGTGAAGAGAAAAACAGGACCACGGTATGCTGGCTTTAGAAAATCCAGATGCAAAGCTAAGAGTGCAGGCTAAATTCATGCAGGTCAAATGTTAATATATCTGCATGAATGTAATGTAAATGGGCACCCACCTGCACAGAAATATATTAATAATGCTTCATATTTTTAACAAATATATAACAATAATACTTAATATTTTAAACAAAATTCATATGTTGGAAATAGCATGTTTAATTTACATATTTTCATATATTTTCATTTTTAGTTAAGAATAAAGAAATAAAAATTGAAAAAATTCTGCTGCACATGTTATTGTTCTGCCATAATAGATTATTTAAACTGTAACTAGCCTAATTCACTCTGCACAATCCCTCTTTGGAGCTGAGTTTCTTGTTCAGCAATCACTAGAAAGAGATCTATTGGCAGAAACATGTTGGTTGTTGTGTTCTGGCTTTCTCAGCAAGGCAATGTATCATGCAATTAATTAAGCCTCTGGGTCATCCTAATATCAATGAGATTAGGTATTTGTTTAAAACAAGCCATGTGCCTAAGTAATTTGCTGAACTGAGGCCTAAAAGAAGCAGGAGTCATGGAAATTACTGTATGTGATTATGTCATTAAAGACAGTTTGCCACTGACTGTGTAGGAGTGGGCTGAGTTAACACCATCTAAAATCCTTCATATCCACACGCTTTAGATTTTCATTTGTGTTGGCAGAAGGTAGGTTTTTACATGCTATTATGAAGTGTTATATGATGTCGTATATATGTATTATCTCAAAAATTGGAATATACTGAGAATTCCAGCTACCTGCAATATAAACTCATATTATAATCCCAGTACTATCTCAGTAATCATTGAGAGCCTAGTCCTGAGGGTCTTTTGCAGCCAGGGCTAGCAGGATTGAGTCTTTGGACAGGGACAACCATATGGTCATGATAATTTGAACAACCTGGTCTACTGAAAGGTGCCTGTGTGCATGGCAGGTGGTTGGAACTGGATGAGATTTAAGGTCCCTTCCAACCAAAACCATTGTATGATAAATGACACTTCTCAGATGCATTAAATGCTTTTCACTTGTCTTCATACCTAAATGCACAGCCAAAGCATGTTATCAGTCATGAAAACTATTTAGGCCACTACGCATCATAGTTTAATTAAACAACACAGATAATTTCAAAGACTGTTTCATGGCCTGGTATCTAAACTTTGTTTAATTTTAGAATGTACAAGTGTTGAAAGAGGAATGAAGTTGAAATGTGAGGAAAATTATTTGTGCAAACAGTACTTTACCTATTTGGTTTTTATCTTCCAAATTTAGGTTGACAAAGTCATGAGCTAAGGGAACTGTCCACGAAGTCCAGGTTTTTCTTTCTCCACCCTGAACCATGATGAACGTGAGGACACTGATTACAGAATTAATTATAAGAATCCATTTTCATCCTCTCCAGAGACATACGGAGATCTAATTAATTGCTCTGACATATCTGAGCCAGAAGCCCACTTCAGCCACAGGGACACTATCCAGTAATATAGTCAATCTTCAGCTTGCAACTATTTGCTAGAAAAGCTCTAGGTTTCTATTGAGGAAGTGTCACTGTGGCAAGTAAAAACCATTCTGCTGCATAGCACCAACACACCACCTCTGCATTGTTGTGACTTAAACAACACCTATGGTCTGCTATCCTTTTAAAGAGTAGCATATTTAAGTTTTTGAGATAGTGTAATAGAGAAGACTAGATCCTTCCTTTTTGCTAAATACTTTGCAGTGATTTCAAAATGTGTCTTTTTGACTTGAAAGAAAGCAAAGTTATGTCAGACTGGAGACCTTTTGAAAAGCCTATTCCAAACGAGCAAAACTATGTCATTTTCCATTCTCTGAGCCACCCCTGTGCTTAAGCGAAACTGAACTGTGTTTTTCAGAGGATGCTTATAAAACTCAAGTCCGAATTGATGATGAACCAGCCTATTTGGACATTCTGGACACTGCTGGACAGGTGAGTAGTTTTCCAATGTGAATCATTCAATCAGAGATTAAACCAAAGAGTTTAACCTCAGGTATATGGGTCACAAAGCTAGAAACAATCTTTGCTATTTAAACACCAAGGGAGCAGTGGCAGAATAACACTGAGGAGTTAACAAAGGAGAAGATTAAAGGAGTGCTTCAGTGGTATACCATAACTTCAAAATCTGACCAGAAGAGACAGAAAAATGTAATTAAGTAGAAGATAAAAAGCTGGGGTTTTTTTTGTTTTTGTGTTTTTTTTTTTTTTTTCCTCTGTATGCAGAAAGATCTGTCACAGTCATGGAATGAATAAATACTGTTGTTGGTTTGTCTTATGTGTTCATCGTTCCTGTTTTTATATATATATTGCAGAAACCTTCTGTTCTACTTGTAGTTCAAATATTTTGTTACCATTCTTCTCATCCCCACATTATATTTAAGCATCAAATGCTCACCCATATAGAAAGATCTTAATGCTGAAAGTGTAACACAGTGTACATGTAATATGTTTATGCATGTGTGAGCATCTGTCAGAGTTAAGTTTCACATCCAGCAAGGCAACAGGAGGAGTTTAAATGCAAGAACCTGACTCATTTCATTCCCCTTCCATCTCAAAACATATTTATTGTTTAATCGAAATGTTGCAGCTGGTTGGTCTTTTCCTGAGGCATGAGTCAGGTTCTGTTTGAGGGCTTTGATAGCTTCTTGAGTTTCCATAGTGCGTGTGCACCTTGTACTGAGTCAATCAGCAAGGACAGTAAATCCCTAATACAAACAAACAAAAAGATTTAGGAAGCATAAGCCTGGAAACCTTGATCTCAAATTCCCCAGACATCTAAATGCACCTTAGCTGGGCACTGCAAATGGTGGGAAATGCAAGTCTGCTGCCAGGAATTAAAACGGCATAAGGTTGTATAAGTTTAATGTAGTTCAGCGGGATTGTGGTGTGAGTTTTACATGGGAATGAAATATAGGCCAATTTCAAAGAGAACTCAACCTAGTTTTAGGAATCAAAAGATGCCCTGAATTATTCTTCCTTGACCCAAAACTATACAGTCT
Organism: Brotogeris chrysoptera; assembly: GCA_030323915.1. Classification (NCBI taxonomy): domain Eukaryota; kingdom Metazoa; phylum Chordata; class Aves; order Psittaciformes; family Psittacidae; genus Brotogeris; species Brotogeris chrysoptera. Next base: position 21,335 of record JARCZZ010032413.1, read on the forward strand.
CAGCAGTTAACCAGTGGCTTGCTGCTGAGTCTCCTGTCAAAGTGTTTGATTCCCCAGGAAATTTAAGTTGAATTTTAAGGCATGTCTCCAAAGCTGTGAATTTCATTGACTTTAAATTTACTTTAGCCCTGTTTTTTAGATTTCTGCTATAAAGTAAAATACCTTCTTACCCAGAGCAAAAAATAAATGATGAATCACAGTTTATGTGTCCATATTTTTGCTAATGGAAAGAGGAGCAAAATGCTATGCAGGATTTCTTTTGATATGATGTAAAACCCAAGAAGAATAATATATCTTACTTTTTCTTTTTTTTTTTTGCATTGCTTTTGTTATTAGATTAAGGTTTGTGTTGTTGATAAATGAAAGGTCGAATCAGGTATTGAAAATGTATTTCTCCTCCTAACCCCTACCAAAACCAAAGTCTCCTTTTTTTTTTTTTTTTAATAGAACAAATATTTTTAAATGAGGTTTTATTTCCTGTTACTGTTTTTTTAAAATGAAAATTAAAAACACCCTGATTTTCAATCTCTTTGAAAGATTTTATTTTTTTTCATTCAAGAAGAGGAAAAAGTTTTCCTATGCACTGAACTTCTAAGTAGCTGAAAATAGGTTTCCCAAATTAAAGAAAGCTCATCTTTTGTCAACAATGTTCACTTTTTTTGAAAAAAATTCCCACAAAACTGTACATTTTTACTTTTTTTTTTTTTTTTTTTTTGATCATGCAAAGAAAATAGAACAAAACCTCAATGGTGGTTTAGTGGTGGACTTGGTAGTGCTGGATTAATGGCTGGACTCAGTGATCAATATGTCTTTGGCTATTTTTTAACTGAGAGTTCTTTTCTTAAACTGAAAGTTTTATTTTTGCATTTACATTTCAATTAAAACAAAGCCAGAAGTACATTGGGTAAGGGGCAATGGGTTTAAAGTTAAACAGGGTAGATGTAGGTTGGATATAAGGAAGAAATTTCTTCCCTGTGAGGGTGCTGAAGCACTGGCACAGGTTGCCCAGAGAAGTTGTGGCTGCCCCATCCCTGGCAATGTTCAAGGCCAGGTTGGATGTAGCTTGAAGCAGCCTATCCAATGCAAGTATCCCTGCCCATAGCGGAAGATTGGAACTAGATGAACTTAAAGGTCTTTTCCAACCTAAACTGTTCTATGATTCTGTGATTCTAGCTGTACTCCACAGCTCCAGAGTAAATCGAGACCTAACTCAACTCCCACTGAAATCAACAGCTAAAATAGCCTCCATCCTCACAGAAGGTTTAAGGGTACTCTCAATGAAGTTCAGACTGAAATCCTGCTGTGTCTTTGGTGACTGAGGATAAAGATTGAAAGCGCCAGATCATGCTGATGATGGTGTGCTCTGCTGGTGCCACACTGAATTTCATGTCTAAGCAGAGATGGTGTTACAGCTTCTAAATCATGTAGTGGAAATCTTGTTTCTCTCTGGGTGGCCTCACAGTCATAAATACTTCACCATCAACTTTGAATAATGTCTTTAGTCACTTCAGAAGATCAAGGTGCTAAAACTGTATTTTTTTCACTATTTGTGAAACAAAGGATGTCAATGGAGAAACAGACTGAAGTTAATGTATTTTATTGTTCCAGAGAATATATTTCACCAAATATGCTTCTGCGTTCCTTGCTGTACCTATGCTTTGACTGAACACTTCAACATTGGCCAAATGTTGTGATTCGGTAATAATTAATATAATCATTACTTTCAAACCCAGAATTAAAAATCCACATCTCATTTCATACCTGAAATTGAATAGAAATCTTTTACATTTTAACACATAGATACATTTTGGAGCACCAAAAACATAGGTTTTTCTTCAGAAGTATATTTCTGGTTCTCAACTTTCTGGAGTTAAAAAGCGTTCAAACAAAGTGAAAACCAAAAACATGAATAAACTGGTAATATTGCTCATCTAGTTATTGATCTTCCTCTTTACATGTATATATGTAGCACTAGTAAATACAATAGATTGCTCCTGTCAGGAAGCAGACTGATGTTTCATGTGCTCTGGATATGTATTTTTTACATCATCATTTCTCCTCTAATGCTTTTTCGATGCTGTTTTCCCACAGAAGATACAGCGGGAGGCACATTTGTAATGTGTGTAGGGCTGGCGTAAGGAGTTACGCTTCACTGAAGTCACTACCCCTGATTTTCACCACCTGCCAGTAGGGTGAACTGTCTTTGCTCACCACAATCAACTTCAGACAGAATAAGGTTACATTTGCCTCAGAGAGTTTTAGGAGCAGGTATTGCTGGTGTAGCTGCTTGTAGTGGAACTGTCATAAATAGCTCTTATTTGAGCAGCTCCTATCGTTAGGCTTGAAAATGTGGTGTGCAGCAAGAAAGTGATAAAAAATTGATGCTGGTTTTCTCTTTCAATGGCACAACTGAATCTAAAATATTCACTGCATCCTTAGCCTTGCATTTGCTGTTAGAAGAAGCTATCAATGATATACCTTTGGCTACTCTTTAACTAAAAGTTTTTCTTAAAAGTTTTATTTTTGTATCTACATTTCAATTAAAACAAAGCCAAAAGTAGTTTGGATAAGGGCCAATGGGTTCAAAGTTAAACAAGGTAGATTTAGGTTGGATATAAGGGAGAAATTCTTCCTTGTGAGGCTGCTGAGGCACCGGCAGAGGTTGCCCAGAGAAGCTGTGGCTGCCCCATCCCTGGCAATGTTCAAGGCCAGGTTGGACAGGGCTTTGAGCAATGTGGTCTAGTGGAAGGTGTTCTTGGCCGTGGCAGGGGGGTTGGAACTGGATGATCTTAAGGTCCTTTCTAACCCAAACCATTCTATGATTCTGTGATTCTAAACAGCAAATAAAAATAGAGAATAAATGTCAGATTGAGCTTCATGCTGAATTTTATTTAGTCAGCTTTTAACCCTCTAGGCTAGCTACAATTTTGCATTTGGAGTAAATAATGAAACCTTAATGGAAATCTGCAAATGCAAATTATTATTAAGAGAGCTTGAGCTTCCTTGTTCAGCGACGCTCATGGGGCACTTTGAGTAACTCTCCCTTGAAATTCACCCAGGTGCCTCTCTCTATCTCTTAAGGTTGGTACAGGTGTTGTGATGAAAGTAGTTCTGCGATTTCCCTTTCCTTAACTAGTGTGTCATAAACCTCATCTGCTTTTGCATTTATTTGATTTAAACTGTTGTAAACTCTTGATTTTCACAAAACTTGTGGGTGCAAATGAAAGGACATTCAGACCTTTATTCTGTGTTCAGCTCCCTACACAATTATGCTGAGTGACAACCCCCAACTACTCCAACCATGCACAAAAAGCCTTCACCAGAGATACAGAAACCTTCTGCTCACTCATTTGTGATTTTTCACTCTCTTTTCTGACTTAAGAATTAGTTGCTACTTCTGGAGCCCAGTTTGAGTTCATCCTCCTGGAACATGCACAGCGGTTATCTCTCCTGCTGTATTTACAAACTGTTGGCTGACACAGGAGACTTTATTCTTGCCAGAGTTTTCCTCCCGATGACAAGTTACCCAACTTCCTTGTTTAGACCTCATGCTGAATGTTAAAAGAGCATCAGAGTTCCCTTCACTTAAAAAGCAAATCGGAGATGACTCTATGTAGAAAAGGCTAAATTGTTTTCAGACAAGGAGAGAAATATGCCAGAAAATTGATTTCTCTACCTGTCAGTGAGACAGTACATTTCAAGATTTTTGCATACATTTTTGCTTGTTAAAACTTGAGCTTTTTATGATAAACTTAGTGCACCAGTATATTTCTCAGGTGTGACTTGGAGACTTGAAAAATTGGCCTTAAATGTGATGGCAAGCCATTTCAGAGAGATTTTCCTTTGTCTGGAGCTGTATGCACATGAATTCATTTCCAGACACACTTTTCAACCTGACAGGTGCGCTCTGTAGTGAAATCCATCTCTCAGATTGCTAGCAAATCACAGGGCATGTTTATCCTGCCAACCTCCAGGACTGTGATTTTTGCCCCCTGCTTCAGGCTTTGAAGAGAAACCATATTTGTTCCAAGAGCCCTTGAGATAAACACACTTTTTCAGACTAAACACTATAGTCCAATGACTCACTCAGGCTGTTAACTGAGATCCTTCTGCTTATTATCTAAACATGGTGCTCTAATCTTGAATCAATGGAAGTGGAATTTCAAACTACACTACTGCTGCTTATCTCGAGGAAATTTAAAATGCCTTTTTGTCAGTAATTATATTTTAATGGGCCTTTATAGCATGTTATTTTAAGGGGAAAATAATTTTAGTACACTCTATGCCAGGTGCTGTAGTCAGTAAATGAAATCCTCTTTATTTCTAAAGCATAGTGGTAATGAACTAAATAGCAGCCATTAACACAGTATATTGGGTGAAGACCATTAATTTAATTTTCTTCATATGTTGTTGTTTCACAGGCTGATGATGACATAGTCAAACCATAGCACTGCAAATTTGATGGGTTCTCCAGACAGCCTGTTCTGCACTCTATAGGAAGAACTAAAATCTCTCCCATGGCCAAGTCATTTTATTTGGGAATGGTCAGAATTTGAGGAAACATTTATTTGGCACAGATAATGAGTGAAAAAAATGTTCCAGTGAATAAAAATATTCCAGTGAATCATAGTTGCAGACCTGCCTCAAATTTCCTTCGTATTATAGGCAAAATATTCTTTGGCTTCAGTGGGGAAAGGTCTAGGTACATACTGTCAAAAAAGGAATATATTAGTTTAGCAAGAACAGGCAACTAGCAATCAAAATTCTCAACTTATTTTTGTGTCGCTGTCAGGGAGTAAATCATGGTGCAATAAAGGATGAATCAGTTTGTATTTCTAGGTCTGCATTTATCTTTCTGACAAACAGGTGCAATAAGATGTTGTAGGGAGCAGACATTTAGGATGGGCGTCGGAGTTTATTGAGTATAGCGTCACTGATTTCCTGCCCCTCACCACCATTCTGCTTAGTAAAGTCAACGTTAGTGGTTCCATTCTGCAAGTGGAGGAAAACTTTCCACTGTTGTCCTTTTTCAATAAGTACTTCTTTCTTTTTATCTTGAAATGCTTTCTTTTTTGCTGTTCTTTGTCTTTCTTTAATGACCAACTCCCCAAAATAAATATACAATGGTACTGCTGAATGATTTATGATGTTTTGAAATCAAATGAGAACATTTAAAAGAAGAAAATACCTTACTATGAATTCTGATAATGGAACAAAATCCTTTTTATTTTTTTTCCAAATCTTTCCTGGCAGTATTCCTTGGATTCTGTTGTGGGTTTTTTGTTTGTTTGTTTGTTTTTTTGTTTTTTTGTTTTGTTTTGTTTTGTTTGTTTGTTTGTTTGTTTTTTTTTGTTTGTTTGTTTTTGTTTTCTTTTTGTTTTGTTTGTTTTTGTTTTTATTTTTGTTTTTCCTTGTTTTGGTATGCACTATATGGAAAACACCTATGTAAAATATGCCATGTGATAAAACTGCATCCCGGTCCTCCAGAAGACTGTGATTATGTAATTTTGCCTTTTCTTCTTACATTACAAACTGAATTGTGCACTTCTTTCCAGCACTGAATGACACTTAAGCCCTTTGAAGTTATTTCCAGCAGACATTAAATATGTTCTAAGTGTGTCCTGATTTCTTTATATACATGCAACTGTCCTAGATAATCTCACCTGGAATTCCATTCTACAGAGGTTTGGTATCATAAGCTACTTGTTAACAAGCAGCTGCACACAGACGAGGGACCAGTGGGCAGAAAAGTGTTTTCTACCTGTATCCATTTTCACAAAATTCACATCCAAAAGGTATTTTTAGGGCTGAAAACTTGGCTTGCGTGCTAAGAAAACAAGCATGTGTAAAAGCATCTCCTGCTGCCGTTTGACCTGACAATAACAAGTGACCAAGAGAAGAGTCTTTTGCACAGCAAAACTCACTTTCTCAGAAAAAGCGGGTTATCCCAAAGAACCATCATTTTCAAAACTTACTTGCTTTCTGTCGTGGTTTAAGCCACTCACACAGTTTGCTCACTCACTCCTCCCTCTTTCTTTCCCTGCTCCTGGAGGGATGAGAAGAAGAATCAAAAGAATGCAACTCCCACAGGTTGAGATAAAAACAGGTTAGTAACTAAGGTATAACACAAATCACTACTGCTACCACCAATAATAATAATGACAAGGGAAATAACAAGGGAAGAGCATTCAACGGCTCATCACCCGATACCAAGCCTGACCCAGCAGTGCTCCTCCCTCTTCCGGGTAACTGCCCCCAGTTTTTACATCCTGGGCATGATGTGCTGTGGTGTGGAATACCTCTTTGGTCAGTTTGGGTCAGGTGTCCTGTCTGTGCTTCCTCCCTGCTTCCGCTCCTCCCTGGCAGAGCATGAGACTCAGAAAGTCCTTGGTCAGACCAAAACATTAGTAAGCAGTAACTGAAAACACTGGTGTTATCAGTGCTGTTCACAGGCCGAAAGTCAAAACCACGGCACTGTACCAGCTACCAAGAAGGAGAATAATGACTGCTACTGCTGAACCTATGCCAGCTATTCTGTAGCTTTTGGATACTCTACCAGCATATCAAATGGTGGTGGCTGCAGGCAAAAACAAAGTTGTAAAAAGTTACATGGTCTTATCTGGATCTCCCAAACCTTTGAATTACAAAACTGCATGAGATTTTCATCTCGGAGATGCATTCTAATGTTATTTTCATTTCACACTGTCAAGAGGGTATGAAAAAGCCTAAAAGCATAAGATATCTTTCACACCTGAAGTTCTATAGTTCTCCCCCAAGAAGTGTCATCTCCCTCCATCAAAAAAGCCCAAAACAGAACAAAAAAAGTAAGCATCAGTAAATTTTACTTCCATTCATTGTCACCACTTCTTTATAATCTGAGGAATATTACTTCATTTGTTCAGATTTTTAAGAGGAAATAAAAAGCAAAGTAGAAATTCAAGAAAATACTGAAAATACAGAACATTTTCTGTTTTCTTTTTTAAAATTGAATATATTTCAGGTATATACTTTCTTAACTTCCATAGGGGAAAGAGTGTATAGCTTGCATGGATGTAACTGACTAACACTGTGAAGCAAGCTGGAGAAGCCACACTACACTAACTTTCAGAATTTTAGATGAGTTGTGTCCTTGTGTTGAACAGTCTTGGCATATCTCAGAAGCTACTCCCCATATTTCAGGATCTATTGATCTGAACTTTAAATTAAACCTTATGACCTAAGTTTCGGAGTTCTCTGTCCTCACAACTTTTTTCTAAAGAAATGAAAACTATTCCCCTGTTTTATGGGCAGACACAAAGGCTGTGTATCTGAAAATGGGTGTCATTTACCCCACCAGAAGTCAATTAGCTTCAGTCAAGCTATTCCTGATTTTCTTGAAAGCCTAGATAATGTAGTAATGCATCTGGATTAAATCTTCAGTGTATATTCAAGGTACGAAGTGATGAAGGTACGAAGCTCCTTAAAAAGTTAGACATCTGTTTGAAATGTTAGAGAAGAATTGGTCCCAGTGGTTATCCGTTAGCGTGGGATGGCTACATTGTTTGTGAAGGTACCTTGGAGACATTCTGTGAGCTGCTCACAGTGGAAGTGACGCAGGTTCTTGCTCTTTCTGTTCCCACATGTCCTCAGAAGGTCACTAGGACCAGTGTTGTAGGACTGTGTATACAGATGTCGCTCCAGTGACCATCACTGTGCACATAATCTTACCTAGCCATATCCCTTAACATTTTCAGAATGGTTTCAGGAACATTTGTGCAAATGCAAAGAAAACAGAATGGTGAGTTGTCCTTAATGCTGAAAGTCACAGGGACATGACAACAGTCTTTCTATGTCACAGGTTTTAATATTCTAAGAAATACATCAGAGCAGCTATAACATAGCTATTTTGCATTCATATTGGTGATGATTTATGCAGTCCCCAAGGAGCACATCACTCAGATAAACAGTGAGCTAAATTTCAGTGGCAGAAATGAGGACACAGTTAAATACTATGAAAGTACAAAATAGCTACTCTGCAGATTGTTTGCTTCTCCCCCCTCTCCCCCTTTTCAGATTCTTAGCTCAAATTATATCTCTGGTGATGACTAAGGCACAGGGGAGAGGAGAGAAGTACCTGCATTATGGAATTTTTAAGGTAAGCATGCTTGTTATGGAAGCCATCGTTAGAGAGTATGCAAGCCAGAATAGCATTTGCAGTCATCTATCAGAGCAATGCGTGTCTGACTTCACAGCCTACTGCTTCACTTCTACAAGGCTGCACAAGCCTCACTGGGGAAGATGACAACTCTGCCATGCGCGTGTAAGCTGACAAGAGTTTGCCTGAATCCCTGTTGAGCCCTCACTTGCAGTTGCAGTCATTACCTCTTCACTAGTGGGTCATTGTCTTTATTTTTTTTACACCGCTGTTTACTAAAATGTAATTACCAAACTATTAATTCTTTACCTTTTATGATACATTTGTGATAAAAGATGAAAATTGGCTTTATTCTTTCTTGCATGTCAATGGGGGGGGGAGGGGGGAAGTATTACGTAGCACACGATAAACCAAATGCAGTTGGCTGGTTTAGAGGTAGTTAACAGTGAAGATTGCTTCAGTGCCTGCATTTAGGAGAAAATTACAAAGGTGTTTATCCCTAAGAGAGAAACCATTAGCATAAGATGAAAGAAAAAGACAGTTCTCTGAGTTAGAAAGTGTAGCACAGAGGTATTTTTTACTGGCATTTTTGAGAATTGATACGGTGATTTCATCCGTATTGTGGGGTGAATGAAAAGTGGGTATTATCTCCCAGATGACGGACTGCAAATTTTCATTACTGCTTATGACAGACCATCTTTGGAAGAACAAGATTAATAAAGTTAACAAAAGCACAGCTGCAGCAAACTGGTAAACACATTATCACCTGAAGGCAGGAGGGCAGTTAGCGTGGGAACATTTGGAACATCACTGCAGAGAAGCTACTTCTGCAGGGAGGGTTGGAGTGCCAGTGCAGGTTAGGGTCACTGTGTGACGTTATTCCTTGAAATCCTGAGTTATTTTGCTTTAAGTTCTCATTTGCCTTTCTCCCCTTATTTATTTTTTTTTCTACCAGGCTAATGTGGTTCAGTCTTACTTCAAAAGCCAGCAATGAAGCAAAGTATCATGTGAATAACAGAATAGCAAGGGCATACAAAATGTTCTGCAGTCAGTGAATGGGGCAGTGCAAGTGATCCATCAGTGTTCAGGGTGTGAAGGAACATCTACACCTACTTTTCATGAGAATTAATCCTGCACGTTCTGTGACTCTGAGCAATACCAGATATGATGGGAAGATGTATCATTGCTGGAAAAAGAAGGAGAACCTGAATCTTTAAGCCCACATGTGGGAAATCACATGAATTCACAGATGATGAAAACCAGATTGTGTCCCATGTTGATTTAAATAAGTCAATAATCAAACTAACCTCACAATCCAGTGATTTTCAGAAAGGGTAAAAATTTAGACCTACCAGTTTGAAGTCTCAGACTCATCTGAATGAAGATGAGACTAATGTCTTCATGAATTAACCTGATATAATAACTCAGATTAAGAATCAAAAGTCTATTTTTCATTAATTCTTTCTCTATATTCAGGACTTCAGAGTTTCACAGAGTGTCTTCAGTAATCAGAGGTTTAAAGATGTATTAACTGATGTAAAAGAAGCCTTTTTTTCTGTGCACATACACAAGAGATTCTTCAGAAAGTGTCCTGAACTGGGGTCTAGTGATATACCAGATCCTATCTGGGACTGCAGACCTGTTTCTAGAGGAAACAGGTTGATGTTGAAGAACTTAAGCATAGGATAGGGAAATTATCTTAGAAAGTTTTCAGCCAAAATTTTGTGAAAATTACGGATATAAGACTGTGCTTGTATTTTCCTGTCCAGTGTGAGTCTTACTGTGTTTCTTAAATTGCCAACCATCCATTTAGTTGATTCACTCATCTTGGACCAGCTTCTTGTGCATAGACAAGGTCTTGTGGCACTCCCTGGCATTCACTCCACCTAGGTGAGCTTATTTTCTCCATTTCTGGAGTGTACGCTGACCCTGGAAAACAGCAGTTAAGAAGTAATGCTCTGTTTGTCACAGAAGTGAAAATCATACCTGTGTCTCCTGGCAAAGGTGATCTGTCATGAATATTCTCCTTCTTCCTGTATGTTTCTCTTTCAAGGTAAATGAATTAGCATAAATGGGAAGGAATGGACAAGCAAATAGACACTGATTTCAGTAGGGTTGTTATTGTTGCCTATTTGTCTTCTATGTTATGGATTAATTTCTGTATTTGTCTCAGCTTTTTATTGTACATTCCCAGAGTAAAGAAAAGGCTATTGATCTTGTACAATGTGGAGTTCATAAGATTGCCTTGGAAAGTGGTGAGATTAAGTTCAGAAAGACATTAATCTTCTAGGAACATGGAATGTGTCTTTTATGTTATCTGTATACCGTTCCCATCATCACTGATGTGCATTATGTCCCCAGTACAAATTCAGAGAAGGAAAGGGATATTGCTGTTTTATAACGGAAGCAAGGATTTCTTCCTGTAATTATAAGGCATGAGGCACTGGCTGATCATTAATCAAGGGACTCATTCTAATAATAATACACTTCCACTTCAGGCTTGAAGACTAATTCTAATTTATATTAATCCCATTTTGAACTGCTCCTGGATCATTATTAGAGTAGGCAAAAAGAGTCATCAGACAGGGGTTTGATGCACAGGAGAATGGTATAGAGACTTGGTGCAGAGAAGAATCAATCCCTGTCCTCCAGTATTTAAGCCGGAGCTCCTGCATTTTCTTTGGTCTGTGTCTGAGCTGATATGCAGCTCTCTTCTTTCCAGTGATGTGGCAGATGGTTTAGGCTGGCACAGGTGGCTGAGTACCACCTGCTGGAGCTTTTTCTGTATCTTTTGCTGTATAGCTCCTTTTGTTGTTGCTGTTTGCAGAGGAAGGCTGGAGATAGGAAAGAAACAAAAAGAGAGCATGAAAGTGATGCTGATATTGTTCAGTGCATTCTTGTTTTCTGTTGTGTCATTGCTGGGAACCTCTAGCTGGTGCCCGCTGGAGTGCTGCGAGCAGTTTTGGAACTTTGACTTCTGTGATGGAAAAAGTGTATCTGTTTATTATCTCCTACTGTAACTTAACCCATTCTGAGGGATAACATTTCCTACTGCTGAGAGCTGTAAAGGGAAAAATGCTCTATTGGGTTTAGGCACTAGATATTACATCCTCTTGACCTCCTAAACTCCACTGGAAATAAAACAGCCTTGTAGAAAATAAATTAAAAGCTGAAAATGAAGACGAGGACAAGCCTTATCATCCAAACGCATGAAGAATATGAGTGGTCAGGGGCTGTGGTTGATATTGTAGACTTCAGAGACTGGGACTGATATTTGATATCTGTTGAGGCAGCGCAAGAGGTACACTCAACGAAGCATTTTTCTGATGGTGGATTGAATTACTCTCTAGAGTCAATCATGTCTCTCTCCTGACTGTAGAGAGACTTGAAGAATAATGTAGAGTAGGTGACTGCCTCTTTAGTGGCAAAACTGAGATTAAATGAGTCACATCCTTTGCTTCTAGATTACAGTATTATGGTGGTTATAAGATATAATATCTAGCCAACTTTCTGTCTGCATGCTTTTTTATTTGAAGTGTAACTGCTGCAGATTTCTTGCTGCTTGCATTGTGAATAAGCTTTTAAAAGCTACTTGCTTTTACACACACATACACCACCTTGAAGATAAAAAGATTAGTGAAAAATCTAATAATTACCACAGCACTTCTCACCAGTCTCTTTTCTTAGGGAAATCTATTTCAGGTAGTAAAAGAAAAGCAAAGTGCACTTTATGACAAGCAGTGCTAGGTGAATGATATATTATCCTAGTGAAGTCAACTCTGGTGTTTATGTGTGTAAGAAAATTTATTAACAGAGAGATATTGGAGGGTTGCACTTTGGCTTTAAAAATAATCTGTTGCTAAAAAATAATCTTTGACCTTATTGGAAAAAGCTTTCATAGGACAGAAGAAATTCTCAACTTTTTTATTAACAGCCAACATTTCTGACTTTATTTTTAAGTGAACAATGCATTTTCATGTCTTTTGTGTAGTATACTCGTCACTTTCGATTATCTCATCCACTATTTGAAAGATTTTCCTCCCCCACTGTCCTTTTTTGTTCATTTTACCCTTGTTTGTTCGTTGTCAAAAATGAACAATAACCTACTCGTTTCCAAGAACATATACTATACACACCCCGAGTGTTCACTAGAAATGTAAAAAGCCCTTTCATAATTAGAATGACCCCTGCAGTAATCAGGAGACAGCTTTGATTAAGAACATCTGTTAGCAGATTCCCTGTTTTAAAGTCAAGCAAGACAAGAAGATATAGAAAATGGCATTTTCAAACTGTGAGGCTGGTCTCCCTGGGGAGACTCTGACCTCTTCCAGATATACAAGCCAAGATCATAAAAAAGAAGGGACATCAAAATGTGTAGGGTATGTGTAGTATGAAAACATGACACCTTTGTTTCTGAGGTGCTGCATCTTTAAATTTCTAAGCACTACACATCTGAGGAGTGTGGAGGAGGACCACACTTCTAAGCGTTGCACTGTGTTTACTTCTCAAACACATCACCACACAATGAAAAAGATACGGTGACCCTCTGCTCATTGCCTGTGTAATTTTTTTGTTGTTAGTTCTTCTTTCCCCTTCTCCCTTTTTCTCTTTTGAAGGACACCAAGGCTATCTATTAACAATGTGTAACACAGAGATCCAGGAGAAATGGCCTCAGATTTGAGTTTTGCTGATGTAAAATGGTGATGTGGAAGAGGTTGATTCTTAACAATTTCTATTCTGAGTTGGGTAATAAAAGCTTTTCTAGCCCAGCACTCTTTCTCCAGCATTGTTCAGGAGAAAATACTTAGGAAACAATATAGAACCAGGCTTGGCTTCAGTGAACTTTGTGGTATGCTTTCCTAGGGTTTTTCAGTCAGAAATGTATGGTTGTCCTGAGCTGAACATTAGATCCAGAATGTTATGTCTGATAGCAGCCCATAAACTAATCCTTCATAACGATCTAGGTATCTTAAGTGTAGTTTGACTTTGTCGCTCAGTGCTTTTGTTTTGTGTTCGGGAGACGTTAAGTTACTGATCTTTTTGGAAAGGATTCTAATCTACAACAACAACAAAAAAGAAGACATGCACATTCTATTTATATAAAAAAAAATTAAAAACTAATTAAAAACACCGATCTTTATGTAAAGCTTTCTTCTGCTTATTATGAAAAGTGGGATAAAAGAGGATGAATGAAGATGAAAGCAAGAAAACGGAGGTTACGTATTTTCTTCTTTGCTAAGTTGTTCTCCTGAAAGGTAATAGAAAAGCTAATATATACAATATGATGAAATTTGGAGACAGTCTCCCAAGGATCAGTATAGAAGTATTTCTTAGGCATGAATGGAATGGATTGTGAAAGCCAAAGTACTACTTGAGTTGAAATTTTTGAGAGATATGAAAGACAAGGAGAGGTTTCTGCAGGCACACGAGTAACTAATTGAAGGCCAGGAAAAATGTAGGACTGCTGATGGGTGGTGTAATGATGAGGAGCATGGAAAGGACTAACACTCTTAGGACTTTATCCCAGCCTTTACAGACAAGCTGTGTTTAGTAGAGGGGGATCAACAAGGGACAAGTTAATTAAACTGGGTGTATAAGTTTGATTCAGCAGGATGTGATGTATCTGAGTGTGTTGAGGGAGCCGCTTTATGTCATTGTGAGGCCATTCTGTATTTGGAAAATCATGGCAGATGCCTGATAACTGATAAAAGGCAAATGTGACATCTGTTTAGGAGCAACAGACATTGAGATTTTCTTGCTAACTTTCTTCAACAACAGGTAGACATATATAATCACCTCAAGATTAGTATCAGGTTTTTTGCTGCACTCAATTATAATACAAAAAGAAATGGAAAAAAGTTATGCTGCATTCTTTCAACTTTTAGAAAAGTTTTATTTTGTTTCTATCCAGACTTGATGCTTATCCTGAAGTATAACATGTCTCCCAAGATGAACGGTGATTTTGTTTCAAAAGATTTCTTGCCATACTTTTCAGTTAAAGTCTTAGTCATAATACACAAGAGAGTATTAGAGACTGATGTCAAGCTGCAAAGTGCTATAAGCATGACAAATCTTCACTTTAATTCTCAGGACTGATTTCCTTTTGAGAAGGTGTGATCTCCTTCTGTCTCTTCCCTTTGGCACTTACTGACTTGGGAACGTTTCATATTTTCCCCTTACTGAGTAGCAAAGTACTATTTCTGAATAATTTTTTTAAAAGCCACTTTTACAGTAGGAAACAATTAGTATGCCAGATGCACAGATTGTTTATTTTATATGAGAACCAACCCAAATATAAAAAAAACACTTCAAGATCTGTGAAACTTTTCAGTCTATCTCCATATACCTTTGGACCTCAAAAAGAAACCAGGCCAACTTTGATTTTTGTTCTGCTTGCTGTAGAAATACATGAAGACTGTGAAATCAGAGTAGGGCTAAAAAAAAAAAAGGAAGGAAAAATTTAATTACATGTTAGTCTTTCGTCATCTGTATATAACATCCATGCATTATTGGATGGAATGTAGTATGTTTATTGGAAATGGTTCTAATTCTTTTTCTTAGCATATATTATTATTATATTGGGTTTCTTGGTAAACAGAGAAGAAAATGTATTTTTTTTTTTAAATCCAAGAAAAGGGTTATTCATGTTTGACCTTGGAGTCCTTGACTGTGTAATGAACAGTCATGCCAAGGGGGAAAAGCTGAGAAGTGAAAGTCAACATCATAAAAATAAGAATGGAAATAACTGAGTTAACAACAGAAAACCAAGTAGATGTGCCCTGTCTAGTTTACACAGAATAATTAATGCCTCTGAAGATGGATCGCTGCAAACTTGACACTAAGGTATTTTGTCTGTTTAGTCCAATATATCAGCAGCAATAACATGCCATAATAAAATATTGCAGAAGTAAATTCATTCATACCTTAAAGTCATGTCTATGCCCAGGCATGAACCAGAATTCATAGGTAAATGACTCAGCCTCAAGAATAGCAGCACCTAAAAGCTGAATACTTCCTCCCTTTGGAATGATTCAGTGTAAGTTTGGAGCCCAGAGTCTCCTGGCAGTCAGGGAAAGCCATTAAGATTTTCTGTTAAGTCCAGGGGACTGATCCTGGAAGTTCTTGTGCAGAATGTCACTTACTGTGAGTAACTTAAACAGGGCTATATGACCTAACTCCTTCTTAGTTTGCCATAAATGGCTTTCAGGGAATGTTCTGAGCACTTCCTGGAGTCGAATCAACTCACTTAAGCAGACCTCATTCTTTATAAAAGTCTGTGTAGAATAGTCATACAGTGTTACAGTAGCTGATTTGTGAAATCTCTAGCCCAGGAAGACAGGCTGTCTGGGCTTGGATTTTAGTCTTATACCGAAATATCTCCTTCTAAGTGTTTAAATAGGAGCTAGCCGCATCATTCAGTTGTGTAAATACTCAGCTGGCTCTAAAACAGATAAACAAAAAAATAGGTAATTAGGGACCTAAAGGAATAACTTTTTCATGAACAGAAGCAATCTGTAGTCCATTAATTGCACTGACTAGCTTACTATTATCTATAACGGGGGCTTAGATAGTGGCCTGCAGCTGCACGGGCAGCTAAATTCAGTTTAAGTCTGCATAAGGTTTCCATTTTCTGCTTAACTTGAAGGGGTAAAGGCCTTGTTCAGCTCCTTCTACAAGGGAGACTATCCTACTAATCATGGGTAGTTCTAGGTGAATGATGCAAAGAGAAGAAAATCAGGGGCACAGAGGATGAGGGGCTTGGAAAGATTGCTGTTCTGTCAGGAAAGCCTGGGATTTGAGGATCAGTAAGGGAGAGGGATTATGTCTCTATGTTTAGCTATTAACACTCCCCGCTCACAACCTGGAGACCTTGGTATTGCACTGGTTTAGTCCAGTGATTCTCTAATGCAGATAGCAGGCAAAGACCTGGGAGCTGAGATAGAACTCCATTCACTGTCTTGCCCAAACCAGCAGAGTGTAGAATCCCTTTTGTTTGACATCTTCTTTGTTTCTCCCTGCTGCTGCCCTATCTCTTACACATCCAGTTGAGAGAGGGTGGGATAGAATATAGCCTGATCCACTCTGTGCTGTAGTTTGGTAGTTAATAAACTCTCCTGGGATGCCAGTGATAGTTTAGAGATTATGAAATTCTGAGTAAGTCTCATAGCAGAATCCTACCCTTAAATTGCCTATTAGTCTGGTGTTTTGGAGCTTAGTCTATGAACTTTTTCCTGTAGCAGGTGAAATATTTTGAATGATATATAAGAAAGCCCTAGGGTAAAAGATTCATCATGAATAAATGGTAATGGTCAACACGAAAGTCTATTCACAGGAAGTATTATCAATCAATATGAGAGACTACTGAGAGAGATTTAAGGCTGAGACTTTTAGAAGAGCATAAGCAATCCATTTCCCTTCAATTTGTAGTAAGAACTGAGGATAAATATATAGCTTAATCTGTTATAAAATCCTAGCCTAAATTCTCAGCAGACTAAAAAATAGAAGACTTGATATTGCATCATGCTGTTCGTAGAAATGGTCCAATGTTGATATGTGTATTCCTTACTTTATCAGACCTTCCTGAATCATAATATCTCTGGAGAACTGATTCTGTCGGGAGGTTTCTGATCCTGACAGACTGTTGCCATGGTACTGGGTTATTCTGGGCTGTGATCATGAAGAGCAAACAAACTTGGAAAAGAAACTGGCTTTAAAGCGTATTCTCAAGCCACAGTGCCTGAGACTAGCCTTTGAAAACTAAATCTTGATTTTTTTACACAATGTGGCAGTCGTTAAATACTTCTAAAAAGCCCCATAACTGTGACCAGAAATGTTGGTGCTTCGATACATGCATACATAACCAGAGAAGAATGCAGGAGGAGAAGATTGGGGTAATTCTCACACTATTTGAAATTGTTCATTTTCATTTAATGGTGTTATCCCACACTGAACTGAAACCCCCAATTTCTCTGAGAACATTTGAAAGAGCAGAACTTTTTGCAGATTATGTTCCTGTTTTACTAGGCATATTCCAAAGCTGGTGGGAGAAAATAAATGTCTTTTTGATGTTACTGAGCTTTTGAATTGAGCGCATAATAAGGAGTTTGTACCTGTCTTCGATCCCAAGATAACAATGGAGCTCTTCTGTTACACCTGTTAGTATTCATTCAATGGCAAGTATGTAACAAAAGTGCTGCAGAAGGTTTTAGAAATATGTGAGACAGTATTTTCTGTATGCAGGCACTGGCATAGTAAGTTCATATTCTGCAAGGACAAAGTTCCCTCCGTGGGAAAAGGAAGAAAAGGGTCCTAAGAGGCATCCTGGTGGTATATTATCCATGATGATGACCCAAGAAGGATGCACAAATTTCAGCAAGCAGTGTTTAAAACAGTAAAAGCTATGTGAAATTATGTAGGGAATGAGGGAAGTTTTCAGCAAGTTAGTTATTTACAGATGGGTAATTTTGTTTGCTGAATTACTGAGTATCTTCTTCCTATTCTACAGGCAGAATTCACAGCCATGAGGGACCAGTACATGCGAGGTGGAGAAGGCTTCATTATCTGCTACTCCATCACAGACCGTCAATCCTTTCAAGAAGCTGCTGAGTTTAAGGAACTCATTTATCGTGTCCGCCACACCTATGACATCCCCTTGGTGCTGGTGGGAAACAAAATAGATCTTGAAGAGTTCAGACAGGTAAGCAACTACCCTGTTGCTTTTGGCTTGGTTTACCTTGGCTACCTCAGAGATTTCTGTAGCATATTTTAAATAATACAACTGAGAATTATTAGCACAAGATGAGTTTTAATCGAAGAGCAACACACTAGGATTGGTAATAAATTAAGAACTTATCAAAACTTTTCAATTATATGGTGTGGATGTTAAAGTAGCTTTCATAGCATTCAGATGTTCTTTGTTTTTACTTTGAAAAGAATATCATTATTTTTGTTGGAAATTATATGTGTGTTCAAAATGGAGAAAGATTCAGTCAGGAACTTTGTGGCAAAAAAAATCAGTTTTCTTTGGAAATTACTAGTTTTAATTAAAGCTTTTTCAAACTCAGAATGAAAAGAGTTCTAGTTAAAATAGAGAAATTATAATATATGAAATTATCTTTGCCTGAAGAACCATTAGGATTTTCAGATAAGATGGGAAAACACAAGACTTGAATTCACTATGATTAGAGTACAAGATTTGAGCCACTGCCGCTTATAGAGCAGTAGATTTCTTTCACCATGAGAGCAGTGACTGTGGCTCTCTTACAGTCTTTAGCAATCTTTGATCACTCTTTCCCTTTTGCTTCCTTTCTGCTTCATCCTTGCTGTTTGTACTTGTGTGTATGCGTGTGCAAGGGAATGAGTTGGAGAGGCACCACCTTTGAATGGGTTGGTTTGTGGGCCGGTACTGAATGGAAAATACCCTTAATCTTAAGCTTCAAAAAAGTTAGAGACCCAATTTTCCAATATGGATCTCTTAAGAGGCTCTTTATGCACACTGTGATTCCTTTCAAATGACTGACTTCTGTGCAGCCATATGTAACAGTTAAAGCAAATGATGTTTTTCAGTTCATTAGCATCTGTGCTCACATGATCCTGTCTACTCTTTTCCACTTACCCTGTCACTCTTCTCACCATTTCCTTGTCTTCTTTCTTCTACCCGAAGAAAATCCAAGGCAGTGTTAAGACTGAAATTAGCCCAGAAGATCTGATAATATACATTTAAAACATCACATCTGTTTCCAGATCATTGACTTTCTCCCTAAATCACTGTGACAAAACCTTAATGGTAACAATCCAGCTGCAGTTTAACATGCAGCTTGAGCCTTCAAACAACAATGCTGTGTGTATCATGCTGTACAATCTGTGCAGCTTCTGGAATACTTATATACCAGAGAGGGGGGAATGTGGATTCAGTTGGTTTGCTCAGAGAACAGGACATTGCACCCGATCCCAATGGAAATAGGATATAATCGATTACCTGCAGCTTCCTGTAGATGAGGTTTCCAGGAATATTCTATTCAGGAAGTGATATTTGGCATTACCTCTTTCTGATCTTATGCTTTGTCAGGCTTTTCTATTTTAATCGCTGTCAATACATATGAAAATATATGCCTGATTTAAATGTTTTACATGCTCCTTGATGATATTGTCTAGTCTCCCAAGCAGGATAATTAGTGTGCACCAGTGTGTGAATTGGATACCACAAGCAGCACTCAAGATCAAAGGGCGTGGTGAGGCTCTGGGAATGACACTAGAAATTATGTCTTTGAAGTGTCACAGACACACAAAAACCAAGGTTGTCACTGAAGATTCTGCCTTGAATGTGTATCAAGGGAATTCCAAATTATGATCCTATAGTTTTTCAGAAGCTTTCCATGAGCCAGAATTTAGGTCTTCAGAATTTTTTCCTCCATTAACCTTCTACAACTGTCAACAGGTATAGCAATGTCAGAAGGGCTTTCTCAAATATTCTTCAATCCAGACACTAAGGTACACAAATATACCAAATTTAAACAATTCTGAGGTGTCAGAATGCAATTATCTAGACTGGAATTTGGCCACGGCAGCAGGGCTAATATTGTTGCTCTGTTTAACAACATTTTTCCCCAATGAAATTCATTAAAGCTACTGTAATGTTATTCACAGTATTTAGAAACATAACATTTAGTTCAATATTCCCGAGCATCATTTCCATTTAATGACAATTCTGCAACAATCAGACAGGCTATAGTAGCTAGGTCAGACAAGACTCTTGTTTGAAATGTGGTCCCCTACACAATACAATTAGTGATGTATGTGGCTTGCCTCAAATTTATCAAGAGGACTACAAATATAAAACTCATCTGCAATTAAAATTTTGTGTTAGGAGACACATTACTAAAAAACAAAACCAACAAGCATATTACTTTTTAAATAATGGTTTTATTTTCTGATGGCTTCAGTGAAATTATTGTTGTCTTTAAATATTCCTCTCATTTTTAATGTCTTAAGAAATGGATTTGTCTGCTCTCCTTAAACCAAATTTTAATTATATTCATCAGCCTAAAGAATAAATACTTCCAATTTTCTCAGAAACAATGTGGGGGAACAACTGTGTAAAAACTAGGGAAAAAATTATAATAACCCAATATCTGGAAGTGCATAACCACTCTGGTGGCAACGCTTCTTCTGTCCCCCATTGCCTTCTATCCATTTTTACTGCAGCTGTGCACAGTCCTTTCTGACCTTGTCCTGTTTTGTGTTCAGAGATTCACAGTGAAAGTGAGTGGGCATAAATGGTTTAGACATTCGTCTGTGTCCTCCCCGTGATTTTCAGCCATTGGCCTAAAGAAATGTTCAAGTATTACATGTATTTTATCACATAACTGTTTGATGTGAAAAACAGAGCCCTATGTGTTTGATTATATGCCTTTTAAATTTCAGTATTTTTGAATATTAAAGTCATTAGGTTAATAAAGCTATCATGCCATTTTAATGTAAGTTTTAATGTCATTAGAGTTTCAGAAACTTTTAGAACCAGATGATATGAAGTACAGTAGATATTTTTACTTCAGGTAAGCTTTGCAGCTTACAATTATGTATTACAATATATTATATTCAGCAACTCAGAGGTGAACTGGCTATGTAAGTTCCTTTGAACAATGTGCTGTAGCTATGAGTTGGAAAGAATAGATACTTTCTAACAGGTTTTTCAAACTTTTATTTCACATGTGAGAGCCCCACTGGAAATTCTACCTATCTAGCATAGCCTTCATGGAACTGTTTTTCCTATACACTTTTGTTTGACCCTAGAGGAATAAGCTAAAGGCTTGACTGAGTCCATGGATAACATGTTGATGTCCATTGAGTCCAAGGTTATGAGGTCAGCTCACGCTTCATTCAGCTCTTGACATCTTTGGGAAGCCTGTCATCAAAGGTGTTAGTTCTGCCAGTACAGTCTTAGTCCTGAGAAGAATTATGCTGTTGTTTACCCTTCCACACATGAGTTGTCTTATTGGCTTCAAGCAGAAATCGGAGCAGGAGCAGTGCTTTCGAAATCATTTCCTTGCTTCTCTCTCCCTGTACAGCCTCCCTCCTTCACTAGGAAATACGAAACCAATATGAAATTTGTCTTTAACATAGAACAGTATCTTACTTGGAGTGCAAATTAATTACAGGGGCTTTACTATATTTTCTTTCTGAAGTCTTATTATGCTATAAGGTAATTCTCAAACCAGGATATTGTGGTTTAAGTCCTGTCAACCACAAAGTTTTCTCACTCACTCACTCACTCACTCACTCACTCACTCACTCACTCACTCACTCACTCACTCCCCTCTCTTTCT
>JARCZZ010032413.1:43644-71766 GCA_030323915.1 Brotogeris chrysoptera
CCCAGCTACCAAGAAGGAGAAAAATGACTGCTACTGCTGAACCCATGACACAGGATTACAGTGGTTTAATGCTTTCTCATGATCTGAACCAGCTGTTCACTAAATATTCTCCCTTTGATGAGATTTTTCTAGTTTTTTTTTCTCTGAAATTCATTCAAGATGAGCTGATTGGTTATCAGATATTGTAGCATCAACTTTTAGATTTCTCATTTTGACAGTTGCAGTTTTCATTCTGCTTCTAAAACCTTGAAATGCCTCTTGAGTCTGAAAAAGTTAATGTTTTTTTTTTGTTTGGTTGGTTGTTTATTTCTTTCTGTTTAAAAAATACCCAACAAACACAAAAACCAGCACCCCTTTTTTTGTTTTCTTTTTTATGAATAACAGTTTTCAATATTTCAAACATTGTCAGTCTATACCTTCTGGTGCCTGTCTGAGGCACGAAAATACTTAAAGAATATGACATTATTTTATTTTCATTTTCCAGTGCATGACTATGAAGTGCTATTTACTAGATGCTCCAGTTCCATTTTCTTTTAAAGATATTTGGGTGGAAAAATTTGCCTTCTGAACACTCTTGTTCCCCACTTATTAGGACAGTGCCCTACACAAAGAATGAAAGATTTCATTGTTCTGAACTTTCTAACTGCATCTCAAAGGAAATGCTTTTTCTGCCATTTAATGACAAAGAATAGTATGCATTTGAGTTAACTGTAGACCTGGTAATTAGACACAATTTGTTGGAGAGGTTCTCTATAAAATCCATCCAGAAAAACAACATTTATCATATATCATTGAGGTGTGTCATAAACTGAGGCATACCTGCCCATAAGGATATCTGTCTTTTTGTTAATTGTAGAGGAAGACACAGACAACTAAGTTCCCAGCCTTTATGTGGCAATACTTCGGTGAGATGAATATGACAAAATTGTTTATTAAGTCCTTTCAGTTGAGAATGTATACTTACTGATTCATTCTGCTGTTATTGTTGCTGCTAACTGCAGACAATCTCTGAAGCACACTCCGCTTGCCTTTGAGTTTTGAATTAATAAAATCTAATAAACAGTCATTCCTAGGTGGTGGTCCTTTCTAAGTATCAGTGTGAACTGCAATCTAAAAATATTTCTGATGCATTCAGGCAGGCTTAACCTAAATAATGACTACCAAAAGCATAATGGTATCCTTAATGGAAAAAAGCCATTGGAGAACATGGTGCAGAAGAACAAATTCCTTAGAACTATTGATTTGAGTGTTGCAGTGGATTTTTAAATTGATTTTTCACCCATCTTGATGTCAACTCAGCTGTTCGTTTTCCATGGACATCCATGCAATTCCACTTCGCTAGTATGAATGCCTGCTGAAAATTAATTATACTTGCAAGGAGTTGCCATCATCATTTACATTTGCTTGCCTGCATATTGCCTTTCCCACATAATACTCTTTGTTAGCTTTTCAAGTTCTGAATAATATAAGCCATTTTTGGTTTTTTTGATGGAGCTATGACAGTTGTCTGAATATTTGGAACAGAAACTAGTGAAAGTTGTCATGATGTTTTATTATCTTACAAAACTGTCAAACCTTTGATAATCACTTTCCTACATTACCAAAATATGTGTCTGGATTCTGTCATGTTCCTCTACACCTCTAATTTCTATTTATTTTTAATTGATTTTGATTTTTCAACCTTCCTTCCACACTGTTCACCATGCCCAGAATTATCTTACTGTATTTTAAACAAAATAAATATTTGCTTAGTATTTAGTATATTAGCATTTGCTTCCCTCCTCCCCCCCAAAAAAAGAAGTGTGTGTGCTATTCTACGCCAGCGGAATTATAGGAGTCAATTGGGCAGTTGTAGTCTCTTAAAAGGAAATTCTGTTAACTTTCTCTTGCAAACGTACATTTATATCTAGTTTGCCTCTTTGTTTTTACAAAGCTTTTATATTTCCACAAAACTGCCCACACCACAGGTTCGAATTACTCAGGCTCTGTAAATGTAACCAGACACACAGACAAATGTAATGAAATTGTTGATGTATTTCTCATTTTATAATTGTGTTAACCTGCAGTAAACCATCCAGTAAACCCTGTAATCCTTTCAACAGAGAGCAGAAGACTTTTGAAGGGGACTAAGATGCGGGTAACAAGCTATTCTGTAAAGAGAAGTAACAACTGAGAAACAGTAGCTGAAGTGCAGATCAAAAATGTTTCTAACAGAAAAGCTGGATACTCAGAGATATAAATAAAGACAACTAATTGCATATAGTTAGAGCAGGACAATGCAGCAAGGGGTATACGCTAGGAATGGTGCTACAGGGTCACCTCATAGCTAGGGAAATTAGCCAGCAACACACTTTATATTTTTTTTAAATGTTCCTGATGTCTACCTGCTTTACCTTCACCCTCCACCTCAGAGGCTTCTGCTCCCCATATACCAGGGTCCTGATTTGGTGTGGCCAATCGTATCCTGGGCTGCATCAGAAGGAGCGTGAGCAGCGGGTAGAAAGAGGTGATCCTACCCCTTTACTCTGCTCTCAGGGGACCTCACTTGGAGTATTGTATGCAGTTCTG
Organism: Brotogeris chrysoptera; assembly: GCA_030323915.1. Lineage (NCBI taxonomy): Eukaryota > Metazoa > Chordata > Aves > Psittaciformes > Psittacidae > Brotogeris > Brotogeris chrysoptera. The sequence continues at coordinate 46,213 of JARCZZ010032413.1, forward strand.
GTGTCCTCAACATAAAAACGATATGGAACTGCTGGAACAAGTCCAGAGGAGGGCCACAAGGATGATCAGAGGACTGGAGCACCTCCCATATGAAGATAGGCTGAGAAAGTTGGGGCTGTTCGTCATGGAGAAGAGAAGGCTGCATGGAGACCTCATAGCAGCCTTTCAGAGGATGCTAGTGAGGGACTCTTCATTAGGGACTGTAGTGATAAGACAAGGGATAACAGGTTAAAACTTTAACAGGGGAAGTTTAGATTGGATATAAGGAGGAAGTTCTTTACTGTAAGGGTGTTGAGACACTGGAGTGGGTTCCTACGAAAGCTGTGAATGCTCCATTGTTGGCGGTGTTCAAGGCTGGGTTGGACAGAGCCTTGAGTGACATGGTTTAGTGTGAGGTGTCCCTGCCTGTGGCAAGGGGGTTGGAACTGGATGATATTAAGGTCCTTTCCAACCCTAACTATTCTGTGATTCTATGATTCTGTGTTTGACTTCAGCAGGAGAGTGCCTTGGAGAAGAGGTGCGAAGAAGTACTCTGTTCAATGTTTTGGAGAAGAGGTAGAGATACTCTCTCGCCTTTTTTCTTGATCTAGATTGCTCCTGAAGTTGAACTTGGACTCTCAGATTTGTCTGTTTGGTCTGTAAACTGGGAGATTAGGCACTATGAAGACTTTAATGCACTTCTCATTTGTCAGCTGTGCCAGAAGGATCTTTCTTCTTAAGCAAGCAAGTGCTGTAGGAAAACTACCCACGCACACCATCTGCAAAATAGCCTTGTGTAGGACTTGTAAGTTCACAATGCTGTTGTTTTCCTAAAAGACTCTCAGAGAGAAACCCATTGGTTACAGTGACCACACAAAAAGGTACAGTTCACTAGGAAAAGCACTGTAGTATAATTCATTGAGTGACTAGGGCTTAGTTAGGAGCCTGATTCCTGTACTAAAAAGAAAAATTTGCAAGAAAGCCACTTGTCCCTGAAGGACTTCCATAGTTCACTTTTTTACCAGCAGAGGAAGGTGTAAGGAAGGAGCTATGTGTGCCATTCACTACTGTTCCTGCCCTTCTCAAGGAGCATTGCTCCAAAAGTCTGGTTGCAAAATTCCGTTTTATCATTTTTGAACTTATTTGCTGAAATCTTCGCTGTCCTGTCTGTGAATCTTTTACTTCACCCACTGTGCACAAGCCAGGCACAGAGGAGAGGGGCATGAAAGTCCCACATCAGGCAGTACTAATTGGGACACAGTTCTGCTTTCTACCATTCATGCCTGAAGTAATGTGACCTCTCATCTCTCAAGATTTATCCCCTCATTTTTTAACATATATGTGAAATAGAGTAGTATGCAATGGGAAGGTATTATATACATGCAGCAATTTTTGAATCAGCATAATCAAGGTTTCAGGCTAGGTCATATATTTACTACAGTTCCAGTTCCAGAAGCTGTTTCAGCGTATGCTTAATTACAGTGGAACTGATGCGCATTCGTCACATCAACCTGCACTTGAGCAAAAATGTTGTCCTGAAAGTGGGGCAGTAATGATCAACTTCATAAAAACAAAAGTACCTTGGCAAAGTAGCAGATTAATATTGGAGGCAACATATAATGAGTGCACTGTTTATATAAAAATGTGAGTTCCTGGTAGAAAGGAGTTTCTATGTGTTTTTTCAGTAGCAGCTCAAATTGAAAGACATGTTGCCAGAATTTAATTACAGCTCATCATGGTGTCACAAACAATAAGAGCAGCACCTAACATTTAAAGAAAAGAAGATTAATCAGTTCAATCATTTTTTTTTTGTTTTTGAAGATTTGATTGTATTCTTGTTTTAATGACTTTGTTTTTCTCCCCTTCCAGATGAATTAGAAAGTTACAGAGATATGCTTTCATCCAGATCTAACTTGGCTAAAGATAGCAACATGTCAGCTTCACACACTGCAATGTTGTTTAAGTAGTGCAGTGATGAAAAGAAGAAAGGAATCCCAAAAAACCTTTACCCAAACAAACCAATCTGAAAATCTGAAAAATAAATTGAAAGGGGAAATATCTGTTGTTATATTCATTCTGGAAACTTCCTGTCTGTCATCCATAGTGTCCAAATTTTACACTGTGATATCTGGCTATAATGGCAGCTTTGAAATCTCTGAGTAAATTGTTTGATATAGCATAGTTAATTCAGGAATATCCTGAATATTAACTGCAATAAAACAACATTAAAGCACATTGCCACAGCTGAAACTCAACACGTTAAATGTCTATATAATGTCACAATTCAGCCTTCAGTGCTAGTCATTTACAGTATTAATCACACAGTTTTACTGATCAGAAGCCCAGAGCCAGTATGGGAGTCAGGGTACGGCATGCTGTTTATTTGAAATTTGTCAGTGTTGGAGTTGATGCAGGTTAGTATCTTCATCAACCTTGTCCTGAGGCCTGCTATTTAAAAAAAAAATAATAAAAAAAAATAAGATGGGCTTCCCCTTTGTTACTGCTGCATTTATTTCCTGTGTTGATCAGGGAATGTTCTTTCCCTTTTTTTCCGTGTCATTTTTACCACCTACTACAGTCCAGAAAGGTTAGTAAAAAGAAGAAAAACAGTCTGCCTTGTCATCTTTTTTTAAAGCGTTTGGTACAAGCGCTTTCTGTGTTTGGCTCACAAATGCACAGGGAGTTGTGTGTGCTTGTGTCTATCTATCTGCATGCTTTAACAGTGTAATCGAACACCAGCAGTGTGCTCAATATAGGATATTTATTGGCACCACAGGCCACCATTTGGGTATTCCTGTCAAATACAGTCACTCACTGGAATTTTGAATTGGTATTATACCTCCTCTGAGGTTGTGGGGGAGACAATATCTTTACATCTTTTACATCTTTACATCCGATGATGTTTATCATTACCAAAACCATGGATAATTGATTATTTTCCTAGCTAGGAATCATACGCTCTCTCATTATTAAAGAAGTAGAACTCGCCTTTGTTTCTGAGACTCCATTTCTGCAGCACACAATTTCTTTATATATTTTTAAACCTGAGGAATGCATGAGATGAGATAGAGAAGATTTGTTGGTTATTGCCCCCTTTGAAATCTGAGTGATATTACCCAAGCTGTGCTTAGTCCTGTCCTACTGATACTAAGCCTAGTCACCTTCCTATCATTGTGTCAAACCTTAGACATCACTTCAAGCCATGCATGAGCTATTGTCACATAGGTTTATTTCCACCTAAGTCAAACACGAGGTTTATGCTGGCTGCAGGTAATCAGGCTAGGAGGTTAGTCTCAGAGTTACCAAGGTATTTTTGCTTAATTCTGATTTGATGCAGTAATGTGGGCTTGAGGTGATTTTCCTGGTCTCTTTTGCTTTATTTCTTAACATATAATATGAAGAAAATTGTATGGATTTTGCCTATTTAATTAAAAATGGGGATTTGATTTTTTTTTTTTGTAGTTTTTATTAATAGTTTATATGTTATAAGTTGGGAAAGGATTCCAGGTGGCTGTGTGTTTGCTGGAGTCAGAGGAGAAGGTGGGAGAGCTGGAGGTAGGAAGAAGGAGTAGGGAAAGATGATCTATAGATTCGTTGGAGTAAAATACACATTGAGCTCTCATCAGACCTAGTTGCATCTGAGTTCATTTGGGCTACAGACCTATGTAGCTTATTTCTCAGTGCACCCCACTAAAAAAATGTTGCTTATGGAGAAGTTGTACTCCTTTTAAATCCCATTTCTTTCCCATGAGAACTGAAGGAGGTGATTTCATTGATGATTATCTGTGACTACAGGATGTCTGGTGATGCCAGTTATCCTTTTCAGAATTACGATACTCTCAAAACCAGAAGGGGATTAGAACTTGAGAATTAGTTTGATTTGATAGTATCTGCAGTTGTGAGAATCCTTGACATCTCTCATGAAAAAAGGAGGAACAGGAGAGTTATAGAGATCAAGGATGAGTGTGCAACGCTTTGTCATCAGTGAGACTGAAGCCTGAAAGTCCTTTGGGAAGCATCAGGCAGGACTTCAGATGTAGTGGTGGCTCAAAAAATTAAAAAAATAAAATATTCTTGAGCTCCTGAAAATTTCAGTATAAAACTTTAAAAATATATAATGTTACTATACTTGTGAATACTTGTGAATTTTGAGATAACGAGTATCATACTGCTTCATCTGATGTCTTTGCTCTTCCTGGGTTTAATACCTTGTTTGGTAAACATTTGATCCTGTGAGAAGGAAACAGTGAAATGTGGTGACTCAGAGGAATCAGTTAATTACTGACTTCTTTTCCTTGCTAACAGCATATGCTTCAGTCCATTGTGTTTTACTGTGTGGGAACCAGTCCCAGAGAATTGTGTGTAAGGACAATTCCCAGATGCAGTGTCCATATAAGTAATCAAAATTCCAGGGGAGTCAGTTGTATTTTGTTTTTCAAACTGGGATCTGGAGTATGAAACCATGATTAGATGGCACAATAGTAAAAATGTCCTTGTAGTCTCTTCTGAAAATCTGTCCTGTCATTTTCATAGTAATGGGAGTGAAATGCTTAAAGGTAATAATTGAATTTTCGTCTGTGCCCATGCTCGGTCTATCTGAGGTGCATTTAGTTTTTCAGAACCTGCTGGATAAACTTCCACTGCTAAAGAAACCACTGTTTTGTGGAAAGAAGGAGTGTACAGAAGGAGTGCTTCATTCTCCACGGCTGTCATCATGGCATCTTGTCATTTAAATTTTAAAAAAAATAATATATATATATATTGCTTTTACCAATTTTGGAACTATAGCACATAAAAATAAATATGTATTTGTCCTGATTACATTACATTTCCAATAAGGATCATCTGTAAAAGAGAAATTCCATTTTTATGGAACACAAGTTAAAAAGGCCATAAGGGAAAGAGAAGATAATTAATAAAAAAATTCATTAAAAATGATAGAATATTTCTGATAGGAATTTTGTAATTCCTATTTTGTGCACATAAATTAAAGGCTTACTGTTATGCCAAAGTCAAACAGTAGTATAAAAATCTTTAGTCTTGTAATTAACAATTTCCTTAACCTTGTGACTAGAAAGTCTGCTGTTCTTTGGAAGACGCATCAAATAAAAATAGGATTGGAATACCTGTTTTCCTTCAAAAAGTAAAACCACAAAGGAGCAACCGAAAGCTTCATAGTATTGACATTTCTGGCAGAAAATGGTTTTGAAAAAAAAAAGAGTGATATTCAGAGAGAAAATTAACACAATGCAGTAACAACAAAAAAAAAATCCCATGTCTCCTGAAATTAAGTAATGAGCTGTTTTTCAGAAACTCCATAATACCTTTATCCATTAAAATGTATTAACCCTTCTGCTTCTTCAGTGTATGGTTTTATTTGTCTAGTGATTGAAAATGGATAATTTAGGATATCTGAAATTTTCTACATTGATGAGAGTATCAATGGTGCCTATATCATATCTTTCTTTTTTTTTATTTCCCTGTTCATGGTTCTTCTGGAAATTATAAGGTCCAAATGAAGTAAGCTATGTTCTGCCTTTACATGCCTCCTTATCTGTGGTTTTATCTTGATGAATAGTGTACCTAAATGAAAGGGTTTTGTGATACTTACATTTTGAACAACTACAGCAAAAATGAAAATGTTGAATGATAGAAATGTGAGTTCCTAAAACTGAAAAATAGCATGATGACTTTTACTTTCATTCATTATTTATATTAGACTGATGGTTATAGAAGATCTGCAGTTTGAACATAAGCTTCACAAGGTTTAAGAGTTAGGACTTCAGGCTTGAGGGCTTCTCTAAATGACTGAGTTCAATACTTGGCCTGTTTATAAAATGCTAGAAATGAAAGGTTTTAGAACTTACTGACAGTATTAATGGTAACAAATCATCAGGAACAGTTGGTATTCACCCAAGAGTTCTGAAGAATTCAAGTATAAAATCACTGAACTATTAGCTGTGCTTAAAATGGAATCAGCACCAGGGAAATGGAAGATGACAAGTTCAGAACAGACCAGGGAGCTACAGACCAGTAAATTTGAGTTTTGCTGAGCAAATTGATAGTTACTTTAAGAAAGATTAGAAATAACAGGTACATGAATAATTATGTTTTTACAGGCAAAAGTCATCATGGTTTTCACAGAGGTTACTCATGCCTAAAAAGTCTTTTAGAGTTCTTTGATGAAGTCAACAAACATACAAGGAATGTTTTCCAGTTGATATATTTTCTTTAAATTTGCAAACTGGTTATTTGCCTAACAAAAATAAAATTAAAAGAATGTTTGGCAATTGTTTATAAGTGTCAAAAACAGAAGAAGCAAAGGCAGGAATACATGGTCAGTGATGAACAGAGATTATCATTGTAACTCCATGTAGATACTGATTTTCCTGTTTTAAATATATCCACTTGCAACTGAGCAATAAGATGAAATATTTTCAATGCTGTTTAAGTATTCAGGTAGTAAAAATGACAGCTGACCATGGTGAGGTTTAAGATTAATTCTTAATGTATTTAAAATCTGGATCACAATATTGAATTCAGTGCAGAAGATTGTAAAATAGTAAAGGGACAGCCATGACAATAAGTACATGGCAAAGGTCTGTAAAAAAATCACCACTGAAAGTTGCTAGCTGAGAATTACAGTTGACTGATTCTGTCAGCTAAATGCTTTGTAGGAACAGAAAAGCAAACTGGAATGTTATCAAGGGACTATAGATCAGAGCAGAACAGAGCAAATGCTATATGTCATTAAGCATTGCTTAAATGCCATAAGAAGTGGTACTGTCATTCATTCTTCTGAAAAGTGGCGTAGTAGAATTTGCAAATATAAAAGTTGGTAGCCAGAGATAGTCAGGGCACTAAACAGCTTCCATATGTGGCTATATCAAACAAATGTTGATGTTCTAGTCAGGAAGCTGGGAGAATTTTAACATGGGGAGAAAAAGTTATGGAAAAAAAATACTCAATCTCAACAATACAAGAATTGAGAAGAATTAAACTTGATTAACCTTATTAGATGGTAAACAAATGAAAATATTTTACCACACAGTGCATAAGTAAATTGTGGAACTCACTGCTGCAGGATTTTAAATATGAAAGCCTTTTTCTTATGTATTAAAATAGTAATTCCACCAGCCATCCAATGACTGTTAAAACATGACATTTCTAGCCTAGGAAGTGATTAGATTTCTCAAAGTTGTAAGGATATAGCAGAAGATTCTTTATGCTTGGACTACTTTGATGTCTTGTCCCTAAGCGAGTTGCTGCTGTTGGAGACAGCAAGGGGGACAAAACAGACTATGGACTGGTTTACTTAATGTCACAGCCCTTCTGCTGTAATGTATATGAAAAATTGACCATAATAATTAAATTTGATGGGGCTGATACACAAAGGTCTCATGAAAACATTCACTTACATAAATATTTACATTTGCATACAGTAATATATTTCACACTAATGTGTACAGCAATATTAGCATAGTGTTAATATAATCACTGTACTTATGATCATATGATTATTATGTAAGTATTGATATAATGTGATGATTACTAATGATGGTTGGTGCTTGGTTTCCACTGGGACTCTTTTTATTTTTAGTTTGTGTCTTTTTCTAAGGTACTCTATTTTCCAAGGAAATGTTAGCCTGAAGCACAAATCACTGGATAAAGATGTTTTGTCTGTATTATAAATCAGTCCATAAAAATAGTCTCTAGTCTTTTTTTTTTTTTCATTTTTCTTTTTTTTCTTTTTTTTTTCTTTTTTTTTGTTTGTTTTGTTTTGTTTTGTTTTCTAGAAGTCTATGCATCTTTTAATATATCTTTAAATGTAGGGAGATTCTGAACAGTAATCACATTTACTAGAACAGTTTCTGGAAAGGTAAATAAAAGTGATGACATGATGACAGGAAATTCAATTTAAAATGAAGGTTTCCAGAAAATTTTCTTACATGTGTGGATGTATTATCTGTTTTAATTTATATATTAATTATGCATTTAAGATGAGTTGCAAGAGAATCAGAGATGGTGTAAGAGACAGTCAGAGAATCATAGAATCATAGAATAGTTAGGGTTGGAAAGGACCTTAAGATCATCTAGCTCCAATCCCCCTGCCATAGGCAGGGACACCTCCCACTAAAACATGTCACCCAAGGGTATGTCCAACCTGGCCTTGAACACCATGAGGGATGGAGCATTCACAATTTTGCTGGGCAACCCATTCCAGTACCTCAGCACACTTACAGTAAAGAATTTCTTCCTCATATCAAATCTAAACTTCCCCTGTTTCAGTTTGAACCTGTTACCCCTTGTCCGCTCACTACAGTCCCTAATCAAGAGTCTCTCACCAGCATCCCTATACCCCCCCTTCAGATACTGGAAGGCTGCTGTGAGGTCTCCACGCAGCCTTCTCTTCTCCACGCTGAGCAGCCCCAACTTTCTCATCCTGTTGTCATACAGGAGGTGCTCCAGTCCCCAGATCATCCTCATGGCCTCCTTTGGACTTGTTCCAACAGTTCCATGTAATTTTTAATGTTGAGTCAAGGAACCCTGACTTCTACTCATCAGCTCAAACACTGGAAAATGCTGTCTCCTTTGTGCATGATTTGTGTCATTTCACGGCAGAAAGTAGGAAGTAGTAAGGGGTGGAGAGATTCACTGATGCATCTGAGGAGGCAAGCTCCAAGGCCTAAGTCTTAACTTGCCTTTCAAAACAATTTTGGCTGTGAGTGCTTGCAAACAGACGTCAAGCTGGGGAAAAGACTGATCTTCAGTGCCACTAATTTGATGTCCTCAGTGCTTCAGTAGCTGGATAATTTCCCAGCCTGGATTGCTGGCCCATTAAACCTGTCTTTTATTGCATAGTTGTAAACCTGAATTACAGAAAATATATAATTAAGACTAGTCAAATAGAAGGTGAAGGATCTGCATGACCCCATTTGTCTAAGAAAGCAAGGGACAAATTGGAATCCAAGGGCTAGTATTAGGAAACATAGAAAGTGTTTGTTTTCTGTAGCACAGACCTGAGATGTTGATAGAAATGTGGGGAAAGCAGTAGGTCCGTAGGCAGAGCTGTTACCCAGTTACCTGGTGTGCCAGGAAGGAGAAATTAAACATATTTTCTGTGCTCTTAGTATTACATTCACCTTTCTCTCAAGAAGAGCCTTAATAAGACTGTATTTGAAACTGCACGTTTAGGGATGGGGTATTCTTAAAAGATTAGGCTTATGTTTACTTTAAGGAAAAAATCATAGAATCATAGAACACCAGGTTGGAAGGGACCTCAAGGATCATCTGGTCCAAACTAAATAACCTTAAATCCTTAATTTCTGTTGGGTATGAAGAGGTGATCAGAACTTTCAGAGCCAACATTCTTGAATTGAGAACCTTGGAAATTCAAGCTTATACTCCCCTTAATGTGAAGTACTTGACCATTATGCACAGCTATAAATAAGTGAAGAGCAGTGTCCTGCTGTACTCGGCTTTTCTTTCTAATAAACTGTATAGTCTATTTATAATCATGCAGACTTTCCTTTAGCTTCAGACAGAGACAGAGCTTCATCAAGTCAGAAGTGATTTGAATTGTTTGCTATAGCGCTATTGCTCCTTCAATCCGGAGGAATAATTCAAAATCAGAAGAACAGAATCCTCAGTATTGTAATGCATAGCAGTCTGTACCTAGTCACCAGATTAAAAGACATAAATGTTCTATTGCTTTTGAGCTACACCTTCAGCTGGAGAGACATACTGTCACTTTGTTCTCATTTCCCAAAGCTACAAACACCACTGAGTTTGATTGTTCGCGAAGAGTCTGTATGATCTGAGTCATTAATCTGGAGTGAAATTCTGCATTTTTAAAAGCAGACTAGTTTTGCTGAATCAATACTAATATTTCAGGTAAAGTTGAGATGGTTTTTCTGTTATGACTACCTATTTCTCTGTGTAGTTTCTGCTCCTAATACTTATCCTGTAAACTTTTTATCAGAAAAAAATCCAGATATATATTACAACATTTATTTGGTTATTGAAATCCAACACAAATCTTGGAAGTTGCTAGTTATGCTAAATAATTGCAGGCATTCACAAGATGTACTGTCATATATATATAATATACTCTATCTCACTATTTTTGTTTTATCTGTTCAAAATAAAGGCTGGAAATCTAGATTAAGAAAGATGATTTAGGCCTAAAAAATAAGTCTAAGTCTAATTATATAAGTCTATTTATAATTATATAAGTCTAATTATATATAAAATAAGTCTAATTCTATCATTGAATTTTAATGGCCTATAAATTTAATGCTGTTTCTCAGACTGTGTTCTGAGGTCTTTCTGCCTTTCATGAAGCGTTTCTCTGGTATCTATATCAGAATGGTCTTCTGGTCAATACAAATAAGGTGCCTGTGAACAGGCAGCAGCAGAATAACTGTAATGCTGCCTTCTCCTCCAGATCTCTCAGGAGTGAATTGGTTTTCTTTGAATGCAGTCATATTTTAGATCCCATATAAGAATTGCACCTATAACCCCATTTTCTGGGTCTCACATGTCTTGGAAAAAGTAGGAATTTGTACAGCTTGATTCAACAGAAATCGTGAGATGCACCATTCATACAACTCCAGAAAGCCTTCCTTCCTAAGAAAGTGTTTCTCTCAAGCATTAGGTGTCACTCCAGGTTAGGCTAGGCTTTTTTTGGAGGGTTACTTTATTTCAGTCTCTTAATTCTTGCCAAAATGATGAACTGGAAACTGTCAGATGTCAGTAGTACCTAATGCATGGTCTTTTAGATTGGTTGTGTTGGAGTTGCATGCATGGCTGTTGCCTGAGTCCTGGTTTACTCAGACGTGTGGGTAGTGTGGATTTTTCCATGATTGAGCCACAGATTTTGGTTTCATGGCCTGCATTCTAATAAATTCTGTTAAGATTCAATAAATAACTATGGGTGTTTCACTTGAAAAGATACACTTAAAGAAGCCTTCAGCAACAATAAACCATTAATGTGGAAGCTGCTAAAACATGTCTATAATTTCTGTTAACAAGTTTCTAGTTGTTCCTTTCATTTTTTTCATTTAATTCTTCTACTTCGAGTTTTCTCTTGCGTTTGCTTCACAGAAGCATCATTAACAGGCAAAGCCTGCAAAAAAATCTGATTATTTATCTCCAATAGAAAAGAAGATTAATTTGTTGTGCTGAAGACAAAATAACATTTTAATGATAATTAGGGGTATATAAATAGTTTTCAATAAGAAAGATTAATGCAGTTTTGATAACTATTATAGGAGAATATTGAGAGTAAAACTGCTAATACACTGGCATCACTGATTTTATGAATTCATTTTATTTCAATTCCTTCTGTCATACAATATAGTATCTTTGCATGTCGCAGAAGCATATATAAATATAATTTTCTACACCAAATAGAGTGGTTAGGAATATGCAGTGAAAAATGTCTGAACAATCATGTAAAATTGTGATTCTAGGAAAGCAGAGTCTATCAAGCATTTAAGTTCTAATGTGATATTTTTATTATTATTATTTCACATTTAATGAAGGCTATTTTGTGTGTGGGTGAACAAGAAGATTATGTTGTACCTAGCAAGAATGTTAGCATAATTTTTATACATTGCATTAATAAAACAAGTGTAATGAGCCATAGTGGTGTGCAATATCAGGTCAATGTGAGAATTAAGCTGCAAGTAATTATAATACTAAGATTGGTTGTATTCCAATTATCCTGTAGCTAATAGTACAGAGATGATTGGCTGAAACCAAAATTATTTGGGCTGGTGGACTTTTAGTATAGACTGTAACTGTTACATTGTCATTGTGCTTCCATGAAACAATATGGTCATTTGTGTTTCAGTAAAAGGCCGTACCCCTCAAAGAGGCAGTTAAGTTTTACTTCTAATTTAAAAGAAAAAAATGTTGCTAGATTGTGAAAAGCAATGGCACAAAGTCCCTGCATTTATTTTAGGTTTTATAGTGTGAGTAATGTTAAGCAAATTTGTATTCCATGTCTCTCATAATGCAAGAATGATTGAAAAATTATCCCTATGAAACTAGTCATTACCAGAGAGAAGCAGTGGATGGATACGGTTATATTCTGAGCACCAACTGGACAATGGTCTTCAACGCAAACTTGCTTCTTGTGCAAGCTGTTTGAATGCAAACTTAGTCTCAGCTGGGAACTTTAGGAAAATTTCCAGGCACACACAAGAAACAACAGGGAAAGAGCTGGGGTTTGTTACATTAGCGCATCAATACCAGCATAAAAGGCACCATTATGATTAAACCCTTATTGGGTAGGATTCTCCTCATCTGGTCACTCATTCCCTTGTTGCTCAAGAGGAGAAACAAATGTTCTGTGCAATCAGTTAATCATCTTTCTGTGGGATGTGGTAAATGCCTATCTGGTACTAATAATTTCATTCTGATGATTCTAAACCATTTATGACTGGTTTTGTCTCAAAGGCTTTTAAACACTTTATATAATACATCTTCCTTTATGAAATATTACATGTTTAAGAGGAGGCAGAAAGGTTACTCACTCAGTTCATCACTGATGTATGCCAAAATCGTGGGTTAGAAGAGTCAAAAGAATTAGTAGAAAGACTCCTTCATATGGCTGTTTAGATGACAACATCCATATTACACCAAGCTGTAATGAGCCCGCATATGGCATCCAAATATAAAAAAAAACAGGCTGGCAAAGTGTACTGGACTTCAGTTTTCCTTCTGGCTTATGATGTTGAAAATAAAACTAACATGATCAATGCAGGGGAAATCAAATCAAACTAAAAATATTTATGAAACACAAGTCTATTCTGGTGGTAATTAGCTGTGGAGGGGTTCTGATATTTGTGAGCATTGTATATTCTGCAAATTATATAGGTTTAGTTGACAAAACAGCTTTTTTGGGGGGAAATTTTACCCAAAGGAAATAGTTCCTAAAGGGACCATTCTGCAGAGATCCCTGCCCCATCCACAGGTAGAAACTAACAGAGCCTGTCTTTGTAGTTTAATTGTGGCTTTGACTGAGTATATAAATTTATTTCGTATATAAATTTTACAACAAAAAAAATTATCAAGTAGTTTTTATCAACAGTGGAGTTTTCAGCAGATTTACCCCTCTTTCTCATTGTTATTTACCAGTGAATATGCTTCTCCTTGCATGAATCTCTTTATTATTAAAATTTTTTATAAAGATAAGAATGCTGTTTATTTTAGAGATTGTCCATCAGTTTTGCTCAAAGGCTATTACAAGGAATACTGGTTCATCATAATTTGCAATTCATGCTGCTTAATGGATTGCATTATTCACAAGTTTCTGGTTCTGCTTCTTGTTTATTTCCCCATTAAGAGACCTATAAGCATGAGATGAAGCAGAATCAGACATACATGTCATCACTTCTGGGACCTAGGGAGATACTGTCCTTCTGGGCTCCTATCTCATTCTGAGAAGCCTCACAGTGGAGATTACCAGCAAATTTCCCTCATTTTTCTAAGCTGATGAGGATGCAGGTAATAAGTTTCCTACAAGCAAGGGAACTATTCACCCATGCAGAAATTCTTGTTATTGAAGTAAATGGAAGATCATTACATGCATCAGTGAGTTCAGTGTAAAAACCAGCGCTGGGCTAGTTAACTGGTGTGACTGCTGGAGAGCAGGATGGGCTGGCTGCTGTGTAAGGGCAGGGGAGCCAGGAGTTAGGAATTGGGTGCATTGTAAACATGGCACCTGGCTTTGTCAGCACATACAACTCACACATTACCTCAGTGAGGTGAGCAGAGCATATTCAGATACGGGAACCAGGGTTGGCTGAATACAGATCCTCAAATGAGTTGTGGTGAAGAGGCAAAGACAAGGAGAAGCCAGGAATAGGAACTGCAAAGTCAGGGTTAGGATGAGGTCTGGTGACAGCAGTCAGTGTCAGCCACACCCCAGGGATCATCAGATAAGATATAGGATATAAATTGTATATATTAGTGTATATATGTATCTATATTATAGATATAATATCTATATTAGATATAGATGTATAGATTAGATATTAGGAAGAAATTCTTCCCTGTGAAGGTGGTGAAGCGCTGACACAGGGTGCCCAGAGAAGCTGTGGCTGCCCCATCCTTGACAGTGTTCAAGTCCAGGTTGGAGAGGACTTTGAGCAATGTGGTCTAGTGGAAGGTGTTCTTGGCCATGGCAGGGGGGGTTGAAACTGGATGAGCTTTAAGGTCCTTTCCAATCCAGAGTAGCCTAGGATTCTGTGATCAGGCAAGTCCATAGAGATGGGGCCTTTTCATATATGAAATTATCTAACAAAACTTGTATCCACAACTTATGGGTAAGTTGTAGGTAAAACTGTGTTCAGAGGAGGAATATTTCAACCCTTTCATTCTGATCAATCCTTTAAATTTTCCAGATCTTTGAAGAATCTGAACTTTGTAGTAGATTTTAGAACCTTAACCTATCTACATTCAATTTATGAAAGTTTCAAATGTGTCGGTGGTGTGAGTGAGGAAGCTTCTCAGAACCCTTTGTAACCAAGCACAGTTGCAGTCAGATTTCATAAAAGGTTATGGAAGCTGGGAAAAGGATCTTAGACATGTGAGGTTAAATCATCTTTCTCCTGTTTTCAAACTTATTTAATATACTAGAATGTAAATGATACAAGTTGTTACATTACAGTTACAATAAACTGCCATCTAGACTGTGTCTGTGGGGCACTGGGTTGAATAATAAGCAAGTCTGTGGAAGACATTTGTTTAGGGTTATCCTTTGCACATTTGTAGTAGGTTTGATTGTTCCTATTTTTAATGGCAATTAATACCTACATCAGAATCAAAATCTGTGCAAAGAAGCAGTAGCTTCTGTTATGTATATCTTGATGATCTTAATTTAATTCTACTATAGTCTGTGAGAGTGATAGTGTAACTTTGGTGGAACTATGAAAAAACATTCAGAGGGATTTTTTCATCTTTCTTTTCAAGTTTCCTTCACAGTTCTGTCCTGTTGATTAACACAATACAAACATCATCAATATTTATATTTTAAAGACAGCTATTGAGATCTGCGTGTCTGTGGCTCAATAATGCGTAGATTCTGGGTTTTTTTAGGATAGTAGAAATGGAATTTAGAAACAGATCTGAATTAATAACTATTAACACTGTCTCCAGTATTTCATTGCTTTGCAATTACCTTAGGAGTCCATTAGACTTGCAGGTACATCCTGTGTAACATAGGCTCAGAGGAATACAGTTCTTTTCCAGAGGAGAGTCACTTTTCATATCATTTAAGAATTAAAGGACAAAAAGTATGAAGAAAGTCCTGCAGTCTATATTGGAGATTAAGGGCTTTTTTACTCCAGTAGAGCTGGTATTTTTGTTAAATAAAATTCAATTCAGGTTTGTGAAATTAGTATTATAGATCTTCCACCAGGAAATTAGTAACAAGGAGACATTTACTTTTATTAAAGACACAGAAGATCTTTGCTTTTTCAACAGGAAAGGTCTGGGTCTGCTGTGTAGTCTTCTCGCTCTTTTTTATAAATCTTCTGTAGAAGTGATAATCTGTAAGGCTATAATCAGCTAGAGTAATGTAGTTATGTCTGCATGCATATAACAAGTGTTTTTATCATTTACTGAATTGTCATTAGCAAGGGTTTCCCCTCTTCTTTTGAATGCTAATAAATTAACTGAATATGTCTAACTGTGTGGTTTCAAAGAAACTTAGATGACTTTGCCTATTTTCAAGCTCGTGTGGGATTTGTATAGTTTCATCTATATGACACTGTGTCTTGCTTTGTTAAAACCTGTATTTATATTCCAGGTGAACCTTTATTATTCCCTGACTACATGAGTCTGGCTGCATACAGAAAGAAGCTGATGTCTACCCAAGTAGCCACATCCCCTATATTGTGCTCAAAACTAAATCTTAAATTCACATCCAGTAACCTCATTAGAGTTGGGACTAATCATGATTTCATATGGAATCATGGATTGGAAGGGACTTTAAAGATGGTCCTTGCTGCCCTAAGGATCTCTTTAAATCTACCATTTCATGGTCACTGCAGCCAAGGCTGCCTTTGAGCTTCACAAGCAGTAAGACTGAGTGGATGAGGCTCTCTACAAACAGGAGCAGTCTTGCATTCACAAGCCCTGGTCCTCATGGGGGACTTGAGCAACCCCAATATCTGTCAGAGGGACAACACAACTCACAGAACATTTAGGGTTGGAAAGGACCTTAAGATCATCTAGTTCCAATCCCCCTGCCATCAGCAGGGACACCTCACACTAAACCATGCCACTCAAGGCTCTGTCCAACCCGGCCTTGAACACCGCCAGTGATGGAGCATTCACAACTTCCCTGGGTAACCTATTCCAGTGCCTCACCACCCTTACAGTAAAGAATTTCTTCCTCATATCAAATAAACTTCCCCTGTTTAAGTCTGAACCTGTTACCCCTTGTCCTCTCACTACAGTCCCTAATGACGAGTCCCTCACCAGCATCCCTATACCCCCCCTTCAGATACTAGAAGGCTGCTGTGAGGTCCCCACGCAGCCTTCTCTTCTCCAGCCTGAACAGCCCCAGCTTTCTCATCCTGTCTTCATAACGGAGGTTCTCCAGTCCTCTGATCATCCTTGTGGCCCTCCTCTGGACTTGTTCCAGCAGTTCCATGCCCTTTTTATGTTGAGGACACCAGAACTGCGCACAATACTCCAAGTGAGGTCTCACAAGAGCAGAGTTTCTATCAGTAAAGGGTTTAAATTTATGCTAATTTCTCACAACATGAAAGGGGAAAGGTGAGGGAAGTCTTACATTGCAAGGGGTCCTTTACTGCTATTGCAGTTGTGCTGAGACTGGATGCTCCACCCCTTCAGTAATGAATTTGCTTTTTCTTTTTTGATTGTATTTATAATGCAGACCCCAAGAAAGAGCTGCAGAATATGTGCTGTTCAGTCTGTGAAAAGAGCTGGTGCAAATACACCCCACTCCACCAGCTACTGCAGTGGTTGCATTGCCTCGTTCCTATAATGTATCACCTGTACTGGTCACTTCCAAGAGCCAGGAACAGCTTTTACCCCTTATGTCCTGCCAATGGATCTGTGTTTTGTTCCAATCACCACCACACAGTCAGAACGCTCAGTTTCCATTCTGCTCCTAAAGTAGCCAGTGTAGAACATCTGCTGTATCTAACACTACCTTCAGAAACGTACAGACTTAGACTGTGTTTAGGTACTATGAAAGCAACCAGCAGGATTACTAGGCATTAGACTCTGTACTCAAACCTCCCTTTCTCTAACCTTGCCATGAGTACCACACCTGCAGACATTATTCTAGGAGACACCAGCTACAGAGATTTAAACACTTTTCTTTGTAGTCAAACCCTAGGACAAGTGGGGCCTTTACTAATGATCTAGGAGAATAATTCTGTGAGAAATTACATAGGAATGCGAAGTGGTCTGCAAGATCCAGTGAGCAAGTGAACTGAGAAACTGTTTTCTGGCCAAGCAAACAGCTGCCTGGAAAGAGTTTGTGCTAGGTGAAGAATGCCACTGCAGTCCTTCTTTTTAAATAATGGATCTAAATCAAACTCAAACCTTATCAGCAGTTGCCAATTAAAATTGGAATGCTTAAGAATTCCTCTAACAGTCATAGAATAACAGTAACAGAGCACAAGCAATCTGGAATGAGTTGATGATAACTTCTTTCTTGCAAGGAAAAAACAATAAGGAGAAGTGCTGTGCTGGATCTTATTTTCAACATCCCAGTGAAAATGAAATTCACAGCAGCCCATCTGTCAGATCCTACAGGTAGAAACTGCTCTGTTATTCCTCATGGAGTTTTGTGTTTGTTGTCCATACACGTCATTTTTGGATAGTGCGTATGGAGTGTTTAAACAAAGCAATTGTAAGAACACAGCACAATAAGTGTTTGATCAGGAGCATCAGTAATAGAGATAAATTAGGGAGAGTCTGAGTGGTATACAGAAACAATATGTTAAATGTGATCAGAAATAATAAAATGATAAAATAGAAATCCTTTGTGGCTCATTTCCTACCAGGTGTACCTATGGTTAAAGAAGGACAGTGATGAAAATGCTGTTCATTGATTGTTTCCTACAGAACTTTCTTGAAGAGTCAATCACCATCTGGAGACACAACTAGCTTTTAGGAAAAGATACACAGATGTGGATAATATTAATAGGTAGGTTACGCAGGGAGAAAATTAGAAAGGTGAAGGCACAGCAGGAACTTAACCTGGCTACTGCCATAACATACAATGAATAATATTTTTGCAAATATAGTAGCAATAAAAGGAGGGCTGAGGGGAGCCTCCGTCCTTTACTGGATATTACAGGAAATTTGGTAACCAAGGATGAAGAAATGGCTGAGGTACTTTATGCTGCCTTTGCCTCAGTCTCTGATAGTCACACCAGCCATCCTTAGGGTACTCAGTTCCCTGAGTTTGATGGCAGAGATAAGGAGCTGGTTGAGGCAACCATAATTCAGGAAGAGATAGCAAACTCCTGCTCCACTTAGACATATACAGGTTTATGGAGCTGTATGCGTTCCACCCAAAAGTGCTGCAGGAGCTGGCAGAGAAGAGCTTGCCATGCCACTCTCCGTCACGTATCAGCAGTCCTGGTCTAGTGGGCAACCAGACAAGTGACCTCTGTCTCACTACAGCTCCTTTCAGGTAGTTGTAGAGAGCTATAAGGTCCCCTTTGAGAAGGATGGAGCAAGGAGGTGTCTGGTCTCTTCTCCCATGTAACAAGTGCATGTGCAGGGGAATTGGCCTGAAGTTGTGACAGGTGAGGTTTAGACTGGATAGTAACAAAAATTTCTTCACTGAAAGGGTGGTCAGGCATTGGAACAGGCTGCCCAGAGCAGTGGTGGAGTCGCCATCCCTGGAAGTATTAAAAGAAACATGTAGATGAGGCCCTCAGTGATGTGGTTTAGTGGTGGAATTGGCAGTGCTGGGGTAACAATTGGGTAATTGGCAGTTCTGGGGTAACTGATGGTCTTAAAGATCTTTTCCAAACTAATTGATTCAATGATTCTATGATTCTATTAATAAGATCATTGCGTACTTATACTGTCTCTAACATTTGGAACTCAGGAGCATTTCATAAATACAGTGAAGATTCTCAAAACTATAGTAAGGTAGTTGCCTTACAGAACTTGGAAATCCTGTTGGTCAAGCAGAAAAACATTATGCTTCTCTCTTTATATTTAAAGTGACCCTTGAACTGTCTGGAGTTTTCCATGGGATTCTAATCAGATGGGCCTATTGAGAGAGAACCTTGATCCAAGGGACAGTTCGCTCTTCTCTGAACTGCTTTTGGTGTTGTGCAAGATAGCCTTTTATTCAGTGTCCAAAGTGAAGGTGAATGGATTATTTAGAATGACTTCAAATCAATGCATTTATTAAAGATTACATCCAACTGAAAGTGTACATAAATGACACATTCTGATCAAAGTGAAAAGTGTTTTACGGCACTTCCAAAAACTTTGAAGGTACAGAGATATTAGAGTTGTATGAACCTCCCACTTACCCCTTTGTTGCTAGTAGTCCTTGTAAGATTACTATATGAAATATGGATGATCTATATGCAGGTTCTGTTTTTTACTTCTCTCAATTCAGAAGACGACCTCAAAATTTCACTTTTCACAGGCCAAAATGGTTACAGGGTTTGATCTACTATCAAGATATATTGTGAGCCTTGAGATGAGCCCCAGAGTAATTATTTTAGGAATCTGAAGCTGCATGTACTCTTTAATAATCATAGGAAATGGGTTATTCCATAATAATTTATTTATTTAATATATTAAGTTATTTCATTTTGCTCCTTTCCAGTACATATTTATGAGTTACTGATGCATTGTCTGAGTGGTTTCCTGTAGTACAATAAGCAAAATGTTCACCATCTGTCACATATGGCTCATCTTTACCGTAGGAGGAGTGATATATGATCAGCTAAGTGTTTTATTTTGTTTTGTCAATGTTCTGTTTTGTTTGATTTTTAAAATAAATTCTGCTGTATATTTATCTTAGAAAAATTAGTTTAAAGAAAAATAATGTTGGTCTTGAATGAAACGTGAGATTTCAGTTTTAGATCCTTAAAAAAAAAGTTATTTCTATAGTTGGTTTTAAGAAAGCTTTGGATAAAGCTTCATTGTTGCTAGAGAGAATCTTAATGGTGGTTTAAAAATCCTTATTGCATTTGAAAAGTAAAGTTATCAACCATAGTCTTCATTCAGGCACGTCAGGTAATGCTTCAGATATTATACCCAAGGTGCTTAATTTATTATATTTAATTTAGATATTATTCCAAGGTGTTTAATCTGGGTCATTAAACACCTTGAGTATAATATCAGAGATTGTGAGTATCTCTGACAAGGTGATGTCATGTGCTAGGAACCAGATCTAATGTAATTCTTGAACAAGACACATGCCTATCATAGCATGATGTTTGATGACTTCGTGCCAGAGTTTGCTGCATCATAAGCAGGAAGTGGGAACATGAGTTTCAGCTATAAAAACCCATCCCTGATTTCCTCAATGAACACTGTGCATAACCCATCAGAAATTGCACAGGTTTGTTTAACAGGTAGTCTGATCTTTTAAATTTAGCATGCGAGATGGGCCATGAAGCCTTTAAAAGGCAACTGTTACAGATGACTGTACACTAGTTGGTCATCACTTCAGTCTTGAATAGGCAAGTTCCTTAGGTTTTAGCTGCAGATAGTTATTCTTGAACATCTGGTTAGGGGAGTGTTAAAAAATGAGGTGCATGAGTTCATCAGTAGGAAGCTAAATAAGCATAATGCTTCTGCATCCATACTGTCTCTGTGAGGCTTTGACATCAGCCATATGGATTTACTAGGTTTCTCAGAAATAGCTCAATACTGAGAGAGCCAAACATCAAACCTAGCTGCCTAAAAGACACGAAGAAATCTTGGGATTTCTTCAGGCTCAAAAAGAAGCAACAGATGTTGCTTGGAGGGAAAGAAAGACATTCCTAACTGAAAAACTAATTCAGAAAAGAGAATCTATTCTGGAATCAGTGAGAAGAGGCCAAGAAGCAAATAGTGGGAAGATCACCAAAAGCTGTATTTGTTAGATCTTAAAAAAAAAGAAATCAAAGTAAATAGGAAAAAAATATAAACCCATGATAAATGACAGGAGAATGTGAAAGGACGAAGGGGATCAGCCATTCACAGAGGCTCTGTCTGACACAATCTGCTGTTGAATTGTGGCCCTGAAGTTAAACTAATGTCTTGTTTATGTTTTAAAGGAGTTTGTGTTGGAAATGAGCAATAGCAAGATGTTTGCAGGAGGCGATGGAGTTGAAATGAAAGTTGTCATAGTCTTAAATCTCAAAAAATAAAATATCCATAAATCAGAAGAATTGGACAATGTACATCCTAGAATTCAGAATGAAATGGAAGATAGAAATGCAGGTCTGGTGCAGAGGGGGTTTTAGTAAATATCTTGAAAAAGATAACAAACATGGTGTCTGTGCTTAAGAAAAAAGACAAAGGAGAAGGTGCTGTACGCTTGAAGAATAACAGTCTATGAAGGAAAACATAATATTTTGAACAAGAATTTCTGTAAGTGAATTGACTGAAGCTACACTATTTGATGATCTAGAAAACACAGTTGGCTTAATTTTTTTTTCTGTTTTATAAAACAAAATATCTTTGCTGTTTTGTGTATCAAAGAATCAAGGTGTCTTTTGTGTTTTCCTTTGATTTTTCTTCTGTGCATAAGCCTCCCTTCAGGACCACTGGGAGATCAAGACCATGTCATGTAGTTCTGGAAATGTGTTTTCCTTTTTCTTTCACTAGGGTTTTAATTTTCGTAAATTAATAGAATCTTACAATGTTTTAATTGATTTTAATTCACTGTCATTAATCATAGAATCATAGAATAGTTAGGGTTGGAAAGGACCTTAAGATCATCCACTTACAACTACCCTGCCATGGGCAGGGACGCCTCACACTAAACCATGCCACTCAAAGCTCTGTCCAACCTGGCCTTGAACACTGCCAGCTGTGGAGCATTCGCAGCTTCCCTGGGAACCCATTCCAGTGCCTCACCACCCTTACATTAAAGAATTTCCTCCTTATATCCAATCTAAACTTCCCCTGTTTAAGTTTGAACCGATTACCCCTTGTCCTATTACTACAGTCCTTAATTTCTACCCTCAGCTGGATACTCTTTCTATTTAAAATGTAAAGTATTATTTCAGGTTTTGTCATTCAGTCCTATAGATAGAGTTTAATTTTAAAGCTTCCCCCCCCCAACCAGCTCATGAAGTTAATATTTCTCACGAAAGAACTAATTTCTTAAATCCCCACTCACATTCAGTTAGCTAGTCATAATAAAATTACCTACTGTGTGTGGCCACTGTGAATATTGTTTGTTCTAACTGGAGAACGATGCTTCCAGAACATGCTGTCAGTGTCTACTGTACAGGTACATGTTGGTCAGAGGTCTCTATAAGTGCATGAATTTAAGCTAGCATAACCATGGACTTGGTGCAACATGGAACCAAGACAAAAACCAGGGTTTTGCAAGGCATGTTGCTTAGTTTTCAGTGAATAGGATGACTAAATCAGGCAGAGACCATGAACATATAACCCCAATGTTTTTTTGGTTTTGTGATAAATGGTAAATACATTCTGGGCTCCATTGCATGTGGCAGATGTTTCCGTACCAACAGTGCCACTAGTATTGCTATGTAACAATAATCAAATTAGCACATTTTCATCTTTTGCTTATATATAGCCTTTTCCCTGTCTTGCTCTTTTTACAATCAACTTTTGCTTCATTGATCACTGTGCTACAGGACTTCCATATTAATGGAAGATAACTATGTGTAAATACAAATGGCTAATTAAGATGCCAGTTCAGGGAACTCAGTGGCAAGGTATGCATCCAGTGTTTTACAGAAAAAAAACATTACACGTTGCAAATGTGTTTTTTTAATTCCTTTTTTATCTGTAGTTGTTTACGTGTTCCAGACCTCCTGTGGAGTTAAGCGTAAGGAGAAACGCATCACTGGAAATATAACATCATAGAATCATAGAATCACAGAATAGGTAGGGTTGGAAAGGACCTTAAGATCATCTAGTTCCAACCACCCTGCCATGTGCAGGGACACCTCTCACTAAACCACGTCACCCAAGACTCCATCCAACCTGGCCTTGAACACCGCCAGGGATGGAGCATTCATAGCTTCCTTGGGCAGCCCATTCCAGTGCCTCAGCATCCTTACAGTAAAGAATTTCTTCCTTATATCCAGTCTGAACTTACCCTGTTTATGTTAGAACCCAAAATGGGATAAGTTTTCAATTAGGAATAATCAAGCCTCAGATTAACCTCATTGGCTATGATACTGACACTGCTCAAAGCTGTGATGTGACAAAGATGTGAAAGAATACTCTCCTAAGAAGTACCTCTGACTCAGAGGATGCCTTTTCCTTCATTGTCACTTTTTGCCATATGTGGACAACATTTGCCAACTGAAGAAGATGTATCAATGCAAAAACTGCACCCTGTGACACTATTCCCTGATCCTCAGAAAGCAGGCACTAACATAATCCCTAACTGCCACATTCTAAATAACTGAACTTTGATGAATAGGCTTGGCTTTCTGGATAATGACACAGGTTAGCTCTTCTGAAATCTTAAGGAAGATTCCAACTACTCTTCTGTTTGAAAAAAAAATAATAGAAAAGTGAAGAAAAAAATGTGAAAAAAGTGATTTTCCTTCTCATAGGACTGTAATCAGTATACACAGTGCAAAAGAAATTCCAACTACTCCATTAACAATAACAGTAGAAAGGCTTGAATTATTAAATGATTATTGTATACAGGGATTTCAGTGGGATTTGTAATTCACAAAAGTTTTTCAATTATTTAGATTCTTAAAGTGGGAAAAGAAAAAATTGAAAAGGAAATTGAAAATCCCATTAACCGCTCCTGCTAGCTGTGCACCTACACAAACACACGTATGGTTCCCTTTGCAACTGCAGATATTTTAAGACAAAGGGTGTCTTTATGGAGTGACAGCCAGAAAAACACAATTGGTTTGGGAAGAAGCAATATCTATGCACATAGTATAGGCCAGAGAATAAGTGAAAAGCTCAGAGATAATTTTAAAAGCTATCTAACCCCATAGCAAATGTTCCTTTGGATATTAATAGTTCATCTGGGACCATGTCCTGCCAATATGCTTATTTGATAGTTTGCTGCCTGTTACAACAAGCAAGTATCATTGGTATATTTCTACTTGAGCTGGAGTTTTTTACATTCACTGAAGTTTCAAGTAGCTTCTTTTAAACTGTTCATTTCCTTTCAAAATATTGTTACTTATAAAATTGTACATCAAAATATGAAAATAATTCTATTTATATTATTTTGATAAATTGGATTTTCTACAAACAGCTTTTACCAAAAAACATTGCTCTTGAAATTTCTTTGGAAATGAAGTCATATTTTCTGATTGGCTATAGCTATATCTAAATCATGTAATTTCAAACACTGTAAATATTATGAACTTGACAGAAAGCTCATCAAAGTAAAATGAAAGGAATTCCACTGACTTTCATCATACCCTGTGTCTCATAGTAAACAGCTTCACAGTCAAGCTCAAATATGTTACAACAATTAGTTAATTTTACCATGGTCATGTTTGCTGTTTCCATGTCTGGTTGATTAATAAAACTTGTTGTGATTAGCTTTCTTTTTTTTTTTTTTTTTTGGTTTTTTTTTTTTTTGGTTTTTTTTTTTTTTTTGGTTTTTTGTTTTTTCACCATCTCGGGTTTAGATTGAAATCTATTATGTCCTTTCAAAGTACTTCAATATATGTAGGCTTTTCTAATCAACACATTTTTGCTTATTTGCTGCTGCAGTAGCAGAGAACATTTCCTTTGTGTACATTGGACATCGGACGAGATCTCAAAAGTTTTGGTGTGCTGTTAGCTGTATATACTTTAATAGGTATAATACGTGTGTGTGTGTGGAACAACAGCAAAAAAACAAACAAAAAAACAGAAAAAAGAATGACCCCCCAAAAAACCCAAAATAGCATTTAAAAATTTGAAATTCTATCCCAGTTAATCAAAAAAGTATTAGAATAGTATAAGATGCTTAGAGATCACTGAATTCTGTAATCTCACAGAAAAGAGTTTGATGGTCCATCATTAACTAATATGAAATGGGATGATAGTGCCATCAAAGTTTTAAGGGAGTGTCCCTTTTAACAGATTGGCTGTATAGAAATCATTCTTGCAAGCTCACTTGTCCTCAGAGAATCCAAAATGCCAGATAAACAAACAGAGAAGTAAACAACAAAGTCAGGGCAGCCATTCACTACCTTATAGCTCTGAAACACAGTGACATTAGGCAGGAAGAGGAAATTTCACTGGATATATAGGGATGCTGGTGAGAGACTCTTCATTAGGGACTGTAGTGAGCGGACAAGGGGTAATCGGTTCAAACTTAAACAGGGGAAGTTTAGATTGGATATGAGGAAGAAATTCTTTACTGTAAGGGTGGTGAGGCACTGG
>JARCZZ010032416.1:0-14454 GCA_030323915.1 Brotogeris chrysoptera
TCAGCATGCCTTCCAGGAGAATCTGCTCCAAGATGTTGCCAGGCACAGAGGTGAGGCTGACTGCTCTGTAGTTCCCCAGCTCATCCATTTTCCCCTTCTTGAAAATGGTGGTTACATTTCTTTTTTTCCAGTTATTGGGAACTTCACCTGACTGCCATGATTTTTCAAATATGATGAATTCTCTTAGGCATTTGTAAATCATTTGAGGCTCTTTGCAGTGTTCTTGACCTTCAAAGACACTGAAATACTGAAATTCTGCACTCTCACTCTAGATTCTTGCTGTGTGAGCAGAAAAGAAGGATTCGGGCAGTGTGCTTCATGTTTTTCCATTCAAGAAAAAGAATCTGCATAGACGTGTTTCTGGTTGGAACACCCAACAGATCTTAGCTGTTATGCCAGGGAACCTCAACCTTCAGCAAAGCATCACCATGAGGAGTTTAAAACAATGCAGTCTCCTGCCGCGCACTGTTGCAGATAGAGTTTCATCTCCATGACTATGGGCACGCCAAAAGCATAGGCCAAAAGCATGTTTTCAGGCCTGCTTTTCTCCAGCAGCTTCTGCAACACGGACTTTAATATAAGAAAGTGAAAAATGGTCTCATGTTGCACATATTGCAAATTCTTGGCCTCTCACCTCGCAGTCTGCCTGCTGAGGATGAATGGCAAGGGGCTGTTGTCTACAGCGGTGACATCCCTGCAGAACAGGACATTCTTATGTTTTGCTCCTGCAAACACCTTTCTTTGTGATCTTCAAAGCCTCACAATGCTCTGTGGTGACAAAAGGTTCTTAAAGTGTCCTTCCTCCCTCTCATGTCTTCACAAAGCTTTTATTTCAATGGTGTGATAGGTTTCAGTTTCATTAGCTCTAGCTTTATTCCAGCTGTAACTTTTAAAGTGCTTTAACTAGCTTATGTTTTTCCTGCTCCTGTACTTCTAAACCACAAAAGAAGTGATATAAATGAGGTACATTATTATTATTATAAAAGTCAATGTTATCATTAGGTGCTGTATCCACTTTGTAATCACCATGGCTTTCATTTCCAATCAAAAGCATCAAAATCAGAAGAGTGACCCCTCTACTGAGCAATTCCTTTTCATTTTCCTTGAAAATGAATTTTCAAAGGTAAAAGGGGGGCAGGAAGGAATGATGTTTTATTCTAAAGCTTCCACATAATTATAGCGATTATGAAAACCTTTCAAGTGCTTGGTCAGATTTTACTGCTCACGTTTAGCTGCTGGTTAGAAGTGTCTCTGAGAATTATATTGCATTTGGTGTACCAGAGTCTGTCCCACCATTATAAATACCAGCTAGGCAGACTAATGCTTGCAGAGCTTAGTGGAAAGGTTTTGTAATAAATATGGAGGATGTTAATACAGGTAACATAAAATGAATTTAGAAATCTACTTCAGCGAACTCATGTGTGCTATTTCACCTGTTTGTCACAGTAAAGACTCAGGCTCTATTGAGCTAGATATTCAACACAAAAGAAAGACTTGTCCTAGAAAGTTTTGTTGCCATACTGCACCCCGAAGGTCTGGGGCACAGAAACTATTTAAGTGGGAAAAGCTTTTTTGCTTTAAACTGCTTCTTTGAGTAGAATGAATTACACCAAAAAAACTCTGACATTATTATTTTTTCACTAGTATAACTGTGTGTCCCCCACCCCAGAGCTTTTCCCAGTGCAGGTATGTCAACAAGAGCTGAAGAAAAAGGGTCAAATATCTGAGTGACAGAGGAGTGCTCAAATTTCCATGTAAATACATTATGCAGCCCAAGTATTCAGGAAAAAAAGAAGCAAAGGTGATGAGATCTGCCACAGGCCACAGAGCAGATGCTTCCCAGCCCTGAGAGCAGCAGGAATGCCAAGATTCACTGAAACGCTCAAGAGGGATTTTTCCTCAAATGAAAAATCCAAGATTTTTTCTGAAGGACTGGAAACAGTGCAGAAATAAAGGCTTCAGCCTGCTCTCCTCTTTGGAGATGAGAGCAGCTGAATGCAAAGGATTCTATGACTATAAAAACTGCAGCTAAAGAAACATTAGTTGTGGACTAATTGGTCCAAGTTGTTCAATAAGCAGTAGATTTCATGTGTCATTTTGGATGGCTGAGTCAGTTCTAGAATTGTCTGACTGGATCCTGTCAGTGTTTTCAAAACACAAAGAGTTTTTTGTTATCAATATCTTTTTGTTCTGAAATGTACTTACAAATTATTTGAAACTTAAATGACAAAATGATAATCAAGATATTTCCACTGTTTTGAGCTTGTTGGGTTTTTTATTCATCTTTTTATTGGTATTCTTAAAATACTGATTTTTCTGTCTCTTTTGAGGTAGAATCTTTTTTTTTTTTTTACTCTTCACGTTCTAACAGGGGAAGAAAGTCATTGCTGCCTAGTTCTACTCTGTTTTTATTTGCTTAAAGACAACATTTTGCGAGCAAAATTATTAAAACTATTGTTTCCTGATAAATACTCATACTGGCTATTATTTAATTCCTACAGAAGTCTATGTATTTCAAACGTCTACATGAAAGAAACAGGCAATATTTTAAAACCATACATGTAATTCAGTGTTTGATACCCTAAATTATTCTGTTGCACCAATCTTATTTTCTCAATTTTCTTAATATTGCTTACTAATATTCTTAGCTGTATATCTAGTCTTTCAGGTGGAAGCTAAGAGGTGAATTCTCACACGCCATGTGTGCCTACCTGTCATATGCTCTCTGCTTTATTGATATTAACTCCATCCATCATAAATCTTCACTTTCTTTTCTCTTTTTATTTCATTTACTTTCCTTCATCATATTAAAACCTTTGACCTTCTTTTGTTTCATGAGTTCTGTGGCACTCAGCTATTCTGGTCTGTTTCCCTCACCTTTCATAACAACTTCTTTCATACCCTTTTCCTTCATAAAATTTTCTTCGTCACAGATGGTCTCTCCTGGGCTTGGTTCATTTTCTTAGCCTTAAAAATGGTCCCAGAAGCCTCCATTGGAAGGAGGGAAGGAGAAAGGGGAAAAATGGAGAAGTTGGGGGGAATGACCAAGACAGAATAAAGTGCAGAAAAAGGGAAGGGGAAAGAAAAAAGGGACAAAGGAAATAGAGACTCAAAATCTCCCCTTTAGTCATGCAATCAACTTTTCACATGACTTCCTCATTGGTTATCTCTTCTTTTGGTTATTTACTGCTTCTTTTTATCTTGAGTACATTGTTTTTTCTGAAGTGTCTTACAAGTATAACAATTCTTTCCACAGCCTCAGTTTTCTACCACTTTTAACACAGGCAAAAGCAGGTTTTGCACAAGGAGGTGTATGATATTTTTGTGGCTATTTGGGCAGCTTGAGTATAGGGCTAAGTATAGGCAGGGCTGCTTTTACTCTGTTTTTAAAACCCACATCTTTCAACATGAAGGAATTTTATGCCTCACTGATTTCCATGATATTGCTATAATCAGTGCTATAATGATCAATGGTATGCTGCTATGTATGTATATTTCCAAAGACAGCATGTATATTGACTGATTTTTGCTGTCCCATAGGATCTCCCATTATCAAAATTT
Source organism: Brotogeris chrysoptera (assembly GCA_030323915.1). Lineage (NCBI taxonomy): Eukaryota > Metazoa > Chordata > Aves > Psittaciformes > Psittacidae > Brotogeris > Brotogeris chrysoptera. Next base: position 3,562 of record JARCZZ010032416.1, read on the forward strand.
AAAGAACAATTTTATGACAAAGGAAGTAAAAGGCAAGCAATAGCTAAAGATTGTTTCTCCCAAGAGCTTTCCTCAGGTGTACAGAAAATGCCCGTAGACTTTTCCATTAATAGGGGTATTGCTTGAGAGTCTACTGTACCATCCATACTTGTGCTACCTCACCAGAGCACAGCATAAGACATTGGGCCATGGAAAGACCAGTGAGTTGTTCTGATCCAGATCACATTCACAGTCAAGATCTGGTTCAGAAGACACTCTTCAAAATCTATCTAGAGAGTCTCAGGGTTTCCTTAATAAGTCTCGAAGTTCTGCTTCCTTCTACTAATAAACCTACCAAATCTTGGGTGACTTAACATTTTATTCTCCTTCCTCATTACAAGACAATGTATGTTATTATCCATACTGTTTAAAGAGCTTTTTACCACCCTAATTTTTTTCCCCTTTAGTAGTGTTTTGGGCTTGATCCAGATGCCTTCATCACTTGGACTTTCTCATATAGAGACAGATTTACTTTCCCAAACCTGGGTACTAAATCCTTAAATTATAATTTAAGTGGACATTTACTATCATGTTAGATAGCTATTAGAAGCATCATTCTCAATCAAAGTATTCAGGAAAGTATAACTTTAGAAATGAGCCCTGCCATTGACTGAATTATAGACCAGTTTTGTGCTGCTATATATGGCTGTGCAGGCTTCTAAGTGAGGCAGTATCTTTCTATTTAATGTCTCTTTCTAAGAATTTCTGAAATACTCACCCCTCTGTGCAAATGGTTACTATCACTAAACATATGATATGGGTGCATAGGAAAAGGCGCTCTCCTCACCTGTTTGATAGATATCTTAGTGCTCATCATTTATTGGACATCAGCATCACCCCTAATGTTATGCAAATCCAAGGCTTATGAAAGCATGGATCATTAGGGCTATTTTGCCAAACCTTTAGGAAGGTGCTCCAGGGATTCATTGAGCCCATTATTTATCTTCTGTTGTCTTAAAAGGTCAATCTGTAGCAAATTAGTAAGTGTAAATTACATTGCAGAAGCAATAATGAATACATTAAACACCAAAGACCCAGTGCAGAAGGAAGCATCATAAGACATAGTGGTGACACTTGCCTAGGTCTAACCATCAAAACATACTAATCCATAAATTTAATTTCCCCATGTGACATATAATTCTAACAGAGGTATTTACAGTGTGGGCATCCACAGCCGTTATGGAAGATGATTAAACATATCTTGAGCCAAGACTCCCACACTTACCCCACAAGTAATTAACATTTCATTTCAAATTCAGATACTGCTTTCTTCAAGCTTCAAGACTAGACTCAGACTATTCCTCCAAAGCAAGAAAAACGTTAGTTAGTCATCACAACCAAAATTTTTTATATTCATTTGCTTTCTAAGGGTATAGTTTTTCTTTCCAGTACACTCAGACTTTATGCAGTGATTTCTTTCTCTTTTTTTTTCAAAATTAATTTTCAAATTCCATAAATGGTCTATTTAAACTAGAAATAGAGATGCATCTGTCAGCATTCCTGTCAAGTGAAAATGGTGCCATATCAGCAAAAAGACCTATAGTACCCCCTGGGGAAGATACATAAATTTCAGAATTAAAAATCATTTCAGCTTTTTAACTGCTGGACAGGAATTGTCAAGAAAAAAACAATCATTTCATCTCCGCAAACATAGAAAAGACAGTCTGTTCTGACCGTAACTTAATAGGCAAGACTGTTTATTCATTTTAAGTAGTTTACAGTGGAAAAATACTGTAAGTTAATAATCAGTGTATATTGTATAACACAGAATACTATAAACCTAGTTTTATCACAGGAAAAAAATAACTTATAACAGTGCCAAGTTATCTGGTGCTAGGGCACTACATAAAACTGCTGCTAAATCATGAAGGTTGACAGCCAGACCAGGTGGGTCTTACTAGCTTTAACTTACAAGTGTAGAACTGGGGAGACTCCCTCGAAGGCAGAGGGAATCAGTGACACACAAAGTCCAAGGCCCTTCTGGCAACTGGAAAAAAACAGCAAAAGCAAGCTGAGAGCCAGACTGTGCCAGAACAAGAAGTAATGGGGCAGAAGCACATGCTGAAGCACCACAGCCCATGCTCTGGGGTCAGACTGAGACTGCGCTGGTTCCAGCTGGCTTTTGGTGCTCTTCATCTGTGAGAAAAATCGGATTGAGCTTTACCTGTCATGCAGGTCAATATCAGCGGTCTTATGTTTTCTGTTCTTAGTATGCAGAGATCTCCTTCTGTACTTGTTAATTATTCGCAGCAGAGTAATGATGGCACAATTTGTCTTCTGTTTTTAAAGCTGTTCTTTCCTTTCTCTTTTATTTACATTACAGCATCTCTGATTCTCCCCTGCTCAGTAAACCTTGCTTGGGCTGAGATTTCCCTGCAATTAGAAGAGCTGGTTATGTAAGAGACTCAATCCTGCAGTAAAAGAGTGACTTTACAGCTCTTCATCTGAACAAAACATGTTTGCTAAAATCTAGATACGTCCTCTTGGCCCAGATTTAAATGAAGCACTATATGTGTGATTTGTTGGGGCTTTTTTTGGTGAAGTATCTGCTGGGTAATTAAGGAGCTGTATTCTTTTCCACTCCTCCTTTGGTACCTCCTCCTATCACAGTATTTCAAACTCTTTCACAAAGTTTTCTCATCAGTATTGCTCTCACGACAAATTGTATATTTTCTTTCTCAATCTCCAGCTCATTTTTTGTCATTCCTCTGAAAATCATGAGAGATTATGATCATTATTTTTCAATATCCAGGTATGTCCCTTTGGTTTTTAACATTGCAGTATAAGTTTGGGGTCAATGAAATCGGATGCTGTAAATTCAGAGTAGGGGACTTTCTATTTAGCTATGAAATTTTCAGGTCAGACTAAAGGAAACAGTTGTAGAAAGTCAACCACACAGCTAAGGTCACAGCCAAAAAAAAAAAATAAATGGAATTGAAAACTTGATTTTGGAATCCTAAGATAAAATCATGATCAATTTTCAGTAACTTAGTGCTTTGTAAAACCACTCTGAGGTGATTTTAGCAGTCTTTTCTGGCTGGTGATTTCCTGAAGCCTGGCGCTATCAAATCTCATAATTTTATCACAGTTATAAGATTTTTTGTGTTCCCTTAGAAGTCCTCACCTTTTCAGAATGGTGACAATCTTCGATAATTTCAGCAGACATTTACAAAATAATAGTTCCTTACCTCTGATAGAAATGAGATTTTAAAAATGATGAGTTGTAAGGAATCCAGCACTGAATGAGAAATAAGCACATATTTATTCCAATAGTTCCCTGCATTATTATTTCATAATTATTTTAATGTCAAGGTCTGTTTTCAAGTGTTTAGACAGCTAATACTGGAGCATCTTTAAAGAGCTCAGAAAGCTGAGAGAAACTGATCATTAATCAACCATGTCAAGCTGTTACAAATCCCCAGAAATTTTAATATGAGATAAATTGTAGCCAGAAAATCGCATGAAATACTTTTCCCACACAGCACTGGTATAGATTCACCTGGAATACTGCGTCAAGTTGTAGGAGCATTGTGTCAGGAAACGTGGAGAAAGTTCAAGGTGCGTCAGTTTTCTGAGATAACTGGAGTTGCTTAGCTAAAAGAAGCTGGAAGGAGGACACCAATAAATCAACAACCTGAATGTATGATGATAAATAATCTATTGCTCATACCCACTGCCTGTGGGATAAGAAGCAGTGAATTTAAGACTGCAAGAACATGTAGATTAAATAACTGAGATACTACCTTTAGAAAGATTAGTGAAATGCTCGAGTAGATTGCTTAGAGAAGCTGTGGGGGTCTTTAAGAACAAATCAGACAATCACCAACAATGATATGAAAAGGATTGCCCTACCTGGAAGAATGGAGATAGATCACGAGGCCCTTCTTAAAAACTACTCTGCATTTTTCTAGAATATAGCTCTATTCTGTATTTCACCTGAAAGACTTTCAAGCCTATTAAAATACATTGAAAGAGCCAATAGAGAGGAGAAATTTCAAGATAACTTGGCCTTATAAAATGGGGAAGAAGGAGAATACTTCCCATGCCACAGGCAGAGCTGGACAGAGCAGTATTCATGTCTCTGTAGTATGACCAGAACATGAGTACCTGATGGGAATATGTTAGAAGCACTCTTCATTATCCACTCCCCCATAATGCTGTAACTTTTTTTTCCCTGTTATCTTTCTCTCATCTCTCATGTTTTCAATCCTGTCTCTTTATTCACTATTTCACATAATTCACTATTCTCTTTGAAATGCTCTGAAACGCTGAATTTCCTGAACAAGATGCTGGGGTTTTTCCTAGCATGTCAATCAGAAGGCCAAAGAAAAGTAAAAGAAAATAATTTTTTTCAGACATGCCCTGCTCTCCTTGACATTAATGGGTGTTCTACCTGCATTTGAAATGAAGCTGTCTTGTTTAAATAGCAAAAGTGTGTGCAGTTGTTTGTTTGCTAAGCAAAGAACCTGGAGCCGAGAAGCTGTCGGACTGCGTGTCCTCTGCAAGTTTATTGTAGGAGCAGATTTAAAATCTAGTCACCAAGGCCTGTCATGTACCAGGCTTTTCAGCCAGCGAAGGAAAGTTATCTCCTTTGCACAAAAGCATTGTGAAGAGAGTTTCTAAAAACCCACATACTATTACCTGATCCCTTCCTCATCTGATTCCTCTTCTTAAGATGGAATGATGTATGCTTTTACAAGAGACAAATGATAACCTCTTCCAGGGCTCGTTATAAGGAAAAACCACAATGAATTCTTGCAGCATCTGTGTAGACATGTTATGTCATGGTACTTCTACTGGAACATGACATGATTTAATTTTCTAAAAGGAAAGAAACAGGTATACAAGCACATTTTAATTAAACTTGAATGTATGTATATATTAAGAGCAACACAATCATCCTTCTGCTCATGCATGAAAACCTGATTCATGTTAATCTACAAAACTCTATACTGTCCATGCAAGTGCACTGCAACATGAAAATAACTGGACTGTAATTGTTGACACTATGCCAGTGAAGATACTGCTACTTTTCAGGGCTGCTTTGAGTATCTTCTGAATAACTAAATTCATCAAATGTAAACCTTACAGTAAGTAAATCTGCATTACAAAGGCATAGTCAACTAATACTTACGAATGAAGGCTTGAGAATTATATTTAGATTCTGATGCAGTTTCACAATTTTCATTCCAATTAGTATTTTTTCTCTTCATTTAACACAAAATAGTGACACAATTGATTTCAACATTAAACTATTTGAGAAAAATATACACCAACTTTCCCAAAAGAAATATTCTTAAATTATTCCCTTTTGGAAGGTGCTTCCTAATAACGTAATTGTTCTGTGATTTCTTCCAGTTACCCAGTCTCCCAACAAATAAACACTATATTGGTGCTCAAAGCCACCTCTCAAGTTCTAAAATTAATACTTTTAAATTCCATTATGTCTCTAACCAAGTTGCTCTTTTATCTTTTGCAATAGCATTGCTCAGATTCTACAAAAAGAAAAAGGCACTTTTTATAGCAACTGTATATTTGTTAATAGAGAGTTGAGATTTTCCCCCACTTCCCCGGTATGACTTTGTGCTGCTTTCTATGCACCTTCCTTCCTTATCCACAAACAACTTATTTCATCTCTTTAGTTCTTTTTTTTTTTTTTTTTTTTGCATTACCTAGACAGCATTATTTTGTTTCTGCACTGTGATTGCACTACAGAGAGCAAAATATTGAGTAATTTGTGCTAAAGAAGGAAGTATCCACTTTCAAAGATGTTTTTTTTCATGGAAAAGCTTTTCCTTTGTTCTGACCCTTAGCATAACCTTGTTGCATTAAAGGGGGAAAAATAACCCCCTTGCTTTATTAGAGGAGGCCAGGAACAGCCCTAATATGCAACTACCAGTCTGGGCGCGTACTGATCCGGATTCACTGATAATGCACCACACTGCCGATTCAATTGTGCTCATGAGCCCTCACGGCCACACTGGGGGAGATGAGGTCACATTCAGTGAGGAAATTATGATTGGCTACCAAAATAGTGTAATTTATTGATGCAACAGGTACAGGTTCTTATGGATTGCCGATGATAAATACTGTCAGCAAAGCACATGCAAATAATAGTTACATGGATACAAGCGCTTGATAAAGTTAACACAGCATGGCTATAGAATATACAGGTGACAGTAAAAGTAACTGTATAGAGATTCTAAGTTTTCCTTGGAAAACACCGGATACAGTGCAAGTCTTACCCACAGGCGTCCCTATAGGGGGGGAAAGAGAGGTCCAGCCCATCGACCGGTCCCAGGAGTTTGTTGATGTTATCTTCCTTGACTCGTCCATGATAGTATCTTCCCCAATATCCCCATCTTTCTTGGGTCATTTTATATTATTTTCACCTTCAAGGTGGAGCTTGAGTGACTCTAGTCATACATACCTTCATTATTATTGGCGCAAATCTCTCTTTAAAGGTATATGACACCAAAAATTCAGAGTGCATGCTCAGAGGGGGGTGGTCTCATTTTGGAGAGGGGGTGGAATTGGAGATGGGTGTGTATTTTAGCATGTAAATGCATTATAATGACATTATAATGAAGCAAAGTTCACTCAGAGGACGGCATTCTGTCAAAAGATGACAGGCTCAGAGTAGCAAGTATGCAGCTTATCAGTTTCTTGCACCACTTAGTTCCCATCTTTAGGACAGAGAGTAGCCACAAGATCTCCACCCTGCTCCATTCTCCATCTGTGTTGCCACAGGAACCACTGTGGAGTGAACATTCTTGGCATACCATGTGTGGCTGCATCTTGCCCTGAGAGGCCCTGAAAGTCCATTTTTCCCTTACGTGTGGACAATGCTGCATTTTGAGTATAAATTTAATTCCTAATTATCCCACATTACCTAATTATTCCACAAACCGCAGTAGCCACTCAGTACCTTCCCACAGTTCATGAGTCTTGAATACTTTCATTTATATTTATTTCAATGGAAATAAGAACTTCACTTCTGGAAATAAGATCAAGGCTATTCTGGTGAGTGCTTTTGGCAAATTTCAGCCCAGGGTTCTTCTGGGGAAAATAAGCAGCATGCAAAGGTATTCTGGAAAGTTTAATGCACAGCACTGAACTCATGGTGGTCAATGAGCATTATCATCCCAAGAGACACAGTGTTACAGGTCTTCAGTATGTGGGGTATTTATTAAAATGATACCCTTTGTGTTATTTTATCACTACGACTCCATAGACATGTATTTCATTATGGAATAATCATACTTATGCTTTCTTTTTGTTCTTTTTTTTTCCCCCCTCCATTCAAGAATTATTCCGTCTCCACAGCAACATAAGCCAAACAAGAACAAAGAACCATTGCCCCAGAATAAAGACATAGGGGTTCATATTGGTATTGTAACTTGCAATGCTATAATTATGCCAGTTATAATTATTCACATTTCTCAATATGAATTTCTTCAAAGTGATTTATCCCTAGAAATTTGCCTACAGGATTGTTTGGAGGAGAAAAGGAAGGTGTGAGAGATGAAGAATTCTACAAATATTACCTTGAATTCTGTAAGCATGTAAAACTGGTCAGTTTGAACCATGGAAAAGCTGCTCACTGGAAAACATTCCTCATCTGCCCTGAGTAATGCAAAATGTGACTATTAAATGAGGAAAATTAAGTAGCATAGAATGGAGGTGAAAATAATTTTATTTTATCATATAACAAAAATTTTGTTTAGACTTGAGCATAAAAGTGGATCCATTTCAAGAACTGGTAACCCTGATGAGGCAAAAGAAGGAAAATCATAAAAGGAACCTATTTCATAGAACAGAAACCAGAAACTCTTACCTAAAATAAAAGATAACAATATGACACAAAAATGTGCAACAAAATCGTAGCTGTTGCAAATTATAATTGCATGACCGTAAAATAGATGTTGAATGAAGAAATCTATTTGTACTCTGAATTCTCTTCTGATCTATGGGATGGCTCTGAGAAAAGATTTTAAAATGATACAATTAATTATACGAATGTGAAGATTTGAAGATATCATCCTACCTAGTATCTTCATAATTGACTTAGTCTAATAGTATTATGTTCTGCTGAAAGTGAAACAGGATTGTACATTTTTTAAACAAATCTAGATCTTCTAGAATGACACGCCTTGAAACAAACAACTGCTTCTTAGAAAGAAAAACAGTTAAATTGACTTGTATAACACATTGTTGTCTTTTTCTAAAGCAGGCAGTAGACAGCAAGCATTACTGCCAGGGACTAAAGGAGTTGTAGAATCAACCTTCTTCTGTCAGATTTTATCTAGCATCATGGTGCTTTGCTTTTCATGTTCTAAGATTTTAGCAGACTTTCAGCTCTGGAAATAAATGCTGGTGGCTCTGCTACTGGTATGTTAACTGGATGCTGGGTAGGTCTCATGAATGAATGGAGCCTTGTTTGTACCTCAGGAATTAAAAGGAAATAGTAGTCTGCTTGTCTAAGGGTTCCCCTTCTCAGAAGCTATTTAGTTAACGCATAGTATGTCACGAATCAGTGTGAGCATGGATAGAGTGATCTTTTCCTTAATGACCTTTGTGTGGTGCTGCAGGAACTTATCAGTAATAACAGAAGTGCAGGTGCCATGAAGGTGACTAAAACTCTGACAGTGCACAACTCAGTGCCCAGCATGTGAGGCTGCGGATGTTCTCCAAACATGCTGACCAGATTTGGTCTTGTACAAAAGCCAATAAAGTAGGCTCAAGGTTCCCTAGTTTTTCTCTGTTGTACTTGCCTAAGGACAGCAGTTCAAACCCCTGCTCCTTCAGAGAAATAAACAGGCTGCAAGGCACTCAAGGGCTGCTCTTACCACCATTCTTTCTCATTGCAACAGAAAGATGCTCACATATTAACAATTCTGGAAGTGAATAAATTTTTTAAATGCAGTGATTCTGCATACTACCACTCTTAGGTGACTAATCATTGGGATATTCTTTAGATTACTGTTTTTGATTTAGCCAACTCGTCTACACCAGTGCTACAATAGGCACTTAAATGTTCTCCTTGTACCTAAATTTGGGTGAAAACAGCTCTAATGAGGAAGTGAGTCAATGATGCCATTTTCACAGACAGTGCTCCACAGCACTGATATCATGATGTCCTGGGATCAGCAGTGGCAGTCATTTTTCTCCTTCTTAGTAGCTGGTGCAGTGCTGTGTTTTTGACTCTGACTGGGGCACATACTGTACCTTGTGTGACTAGGCAACTATCAGGCTGAGGAAGAGTATTACGCTTGGATATTAATTCCTCAGTTTACAAGGTTTTGATTTCCTTCACTACTGAAATTATTTTTCTGCTTTATGGATTTCCTGATCTTGTGCTGTAAAAGCTTCGAATTGTCAACCTCTTTAAATTAATAGCAGATTTATCAGCCCATTATTCCAACATCTGGCTAGTAATGCAGAACAATAACTATTAGATAATACCATCAGTTTCTGATTAGAAAAGCTGATCTCGTACTAGCAACAAACTTTGTTCATTACTGCACCAAAGATGCATCAGACAAGAGATTTGAGAAGGCCTCTGCAGTATCCAAACTAAAGTCAAAGAAAACAATAGTAATATCAGAGGTAGGTCAAAAATAAAAATCAACTAAACAGAAACCAAACAGAAAATTTGTGTTTCCAAATTCTTCATAGCACATTATCAGCTTCTACCACATTAGCCCATGCAGTGACCAGCTCAGTGGGAATTAATCTGACTGTTTTGGTGAAAGAGCGTTAACATGTATTTTAGTTATTCAGGATGAGTTTACTGTTATTTAATTTTTCTCTCCTTTTCCTCTTCTGGAACTTCCCATGTTGAAGAAATTTTCAGGTGAAAGCTGTCTCCAGAAGGAGTTTCAATGTTGAAATATTTTCTAGATCTCTGCAACATCAAACTGTTGCCCTGTCAAACAGGCTTCTTGTTTCTCATGCTGGACCTAGTAGGACTTATTCAATTTTATTACCAAGTTTTCTCTGGCTGCTACTGATGCTAGCAGTAAAAGCAGTTTAAAATTCATAAGGAGTATTTGGCTGTTTTCCTTTTCTAACTGAGGACTGAATTTTGTTCTCTTCAGCTGTGCTCAAAACACCAGCGTGCAAATCAGTGCTGCTGAAATGAAACATTCACTCAAAATGTGGCTGCAACTGAAAGCCCCCCTAAACAATGGAAATTCATTGCACCAGGTCCACAGACCTTCAGGATCAGAGGACATAATGAGAAACAACAGGGAACTATAACTGAAAGACAGGAGAACGTCAGGTGCTATAAAGTTAGAGAGTAGCAAAACAATCCCACAGCCAAGATGATTCTGCAAAGGATTTGGTGTCCTTGTTTGGGTGTCCTTGAGCAGAGCACCATGAGGCACTGAGAACATGAGTGTCCCAAGCACTTTTCAGGACTGCAAAGACTGACGAAGTCATATTTTGAAAGGGCCGCAGCTATTGTTCAGCTCATAAGGAGGTTTTCTACCATTAGATTTTCTGCATGGATTTGTCAACCTGGAGGTGGTTTCTTTAGAAGAAATTACTGCAGTTAAATACCCCATAAAAGGATTTTCAGAATGTAGTAAGGCATAACACTAATCCTGACAAATAGGCTGATAAGCCAAGAGTTTGTTCTGTGGGATGGGCCTGACATCAACTGTCTTGTAAAGCGTGGCTGAGCTGCTTAGTCCTGTAGCATCTGAACATCTTTCTGTCTCCAGTATGTGTTTAATAGCTCCCTCTGAGTTCAATTTTGAATCGATTTGTTTGGGTTTTCAGTTTGCTGCCTGCGGGGGGGGGGGGGGGGGGGGGGGGGGGGGGGGGGGGGGGGGGGGGGGGGGGGGG
>JARCZZ010032416.1:14464-31743 GCA_030323915.1 Brotogeris chrysoptera
CCCCCCCCCCCCACCCCCAAGTGCTTCTTTCATTTTGGTTAAGCACTTCCAAGAACCTTGCTCTGGTTCTCCTGAGAGAGGCTGACTTGAGTTCTCTGGGTTTCAAACTTTTATTATGGTTTCTAGCAGCTAAAATGCACAGGAAGCTTTTGAGATCCTGGTTGGAAAAAAATGCATGTGAAGAGGAGACTTGGGCTACCTTTAGGCTGAAATTTTGAATATACTGATAATAAGCAAGCACACGAAAGGCACTTCAGAAAGTCAGACCCTCAGATATTGCCCAGTGCAATTTCTTAGACTGAAGAAAATATTTCCTTTACAAGGAGTGTGAGGGAACAGCAGGGAAAAAAATAAATAAAACCACAACCCAGGAAACTAAACTCATTAAAATGCAATCAGAAAAAAAATAGCTATACATAGCTGTCTTCTTGAAAGCCTCCTCCCTGCAAAATCATTGACAAAAATATTCAGGCGCAAATATAGTCTCTCTTGAAAATGCTCAGATAAGTGATTGATTTATCATTTATTTTCAATGTGGTAAAGAGATATAAAAAGAAATAACATTATATTTAAGGCTTGATCCCACACCTGCACCTTTTTGTAGAGGGAATGAGTCAGAGTACTGTTTCAAATTCAAGTGTCAGTCAGAAAGGTTTTAAAAGCGTTAAATGCTCCATTTGTGGCAGTGTTCAAGGCCAAGTTGGACAGAGCCTTGGGCAGCATTGTCTGGTGTGAGATGTCCTGGCCCATGGCAGGGGAGTTGGAACTAGATGATCTTAAGGTCCTTAAGGTCCAACCCAAATCATTCTATGATTCTATGAAAGAGGCGGTAAAATAAATAGTAACAAATGTGTGGGACCAGATGCTACTGATGCCAGAGCTCTAAAGGAAATTGAGTGTAAAATCTGTAGCACGTTGCCGTATGTTTAAATCAGCCATAGTACCAAAAGAGTAAAAGGCAGAAAATGTAACCTAAATTTTAGAAAGATATCTGTGGGGATTCAAAGAGCTACACCCCAGTAAATCAGACTAGGGTATAGAGCAAAGTAGTTGAAATTACACAAGCAGTAGTTTATAGACATGTAAATAAATGTGATAAAGTAAGAATGAATCCAAATGACAGATGGACTTCATGCTTCAGGAGTGCTTACCAGTTTGTCACTCATGAACAAGGACATGGATCAGTGTGGTCCAGAAGGTACAATGGAGCATCTGAATTTCCTAAAACCTTTAATATAAAAACAAAAGCTGATCAGAAAAAGAAGCTGCCACTGAATACAGGAGGGAGTCCCACCGTGAATTTATGACTGTGAAAGTTATAAGCAAAGGATAAGCAGATAGTCCTCGGAAGAACGGTAGATTCCCAAGGGTTTTGGACTGTTCTACTTACCCACGAATTACATGGACAAAAAAATAAGAAATGAATAGTGAGTGGGTAACATTTCCCAATATATAAAATTATTTCTTTGTGAGATGTTGCAGAAGGATCTCACAAGAATATGTGGCTGGCTACTAAAATAGGAGACAAAATTTAGCACTTAATATAAGTAAATCAATGCACTCAAAAGAAGCACTAAGAATGCGTAGAAATGGATAACTAAGTGCTAAATTAGTTCCAAAAAGGACCTTGAAATCACTGTGGACACTGCTATGAAAATATCTCCTCATTGCTTAGGTATCAAATCAGAAGAGTATTAGTGATTATGAGGAAAGTAATAGAAACATAATTGCAACAATGTTTAAAACTATAGGGTACCTTAACTTGAAAGAATATTAAGAGTAATTCTGGTTATCCCATCTCAGTAAAGATGTAACAGAATTAAAAGCAGTTCAGAGAATAGTGATGATGATGATGATGATTAGAAACATAAAGCAGCATCCAAATGGAAGTTTACAACAAAATTAGGGGCTACTGTCCTAGGTAAAATTGAGAGAGAAATGTAACAAAGACGTATAAAACTATTAGTGGAATACAGCTGTTGGGCAGAAAAATACCTATTATTTATTTGTCATGCAGCAAAGGAGCTAGAGGACACCTAGTGAAATAATAACACAGAGTTTAAACAAATAATTAAACCAAGGATAAAATTTGGACATAGTTTCAAAGAGCAACTACAGCAGAAAAATTCATGAACAGCTATTTAATATATTATACGTGAAATGTTTCGGTCAGGATGTCCCTAAACCCACAAAATATTTGAAGATTGAAAGTAATACAAGTGGAAGGATCACTCTATGTACCTCCTGTATCTTTACATTACTTTCTTAAACATGCCTCGCTGAGTGCAGAAAAAGGATGGAGCTTTGGTTTGATGTAGACCTTATGTTCATACTCTCTCCCTCTTCAAGTGCTTTCATCAGCTTTCATCCAAACAAACATTATAGCTAAATCAATGCAAATCTGGGTGATTTGGAGTGGGTAACTAGGTGACCTTTTCAGAGGACGCATAGTTCTGAAACTATTTAGCTGTGTTGGGAAGTTAATTCTTCTATAAACAATGATATTGGATTTATAGGATATGATGTTCACTTGTTTGTAAATAGGTTATACTCACATATCCACCATATCCGTTTACAAACTGCTCCTGCTTGCATATTATAAACTATGGTATGAAACCATAGTTTAACCTTACATGTGCTCATTCCCTTCTGCTTTGTGCTATGAGAATTTCTATGGCAACCTTTACTGAAATTCACCCACCTGAAAACAAAGACAAAAGACAAACCAAAGCAAACAAAAAAAAAAAAAAAAAACCCAAACCAAAACCAAAACAAAAAAGAAAAAAACAGCAAAAAAAAACCCAACAAACCCAAGAAACACAAAAATCCCTGACTGCGTTTTTACGGAAAAGATTCTTCCCCTTCATCACATCAGTCATTTGTCCTACCATTTCACAGTGGGCAATTGCAGAGACAACAATAAGCAGCAGGCAGTGAAAGGTAGGTAGTGACAATGTCAACACTTCTGCCAAATGTGTTTGTCAATCTACAGCCTTGGTACACGTTATGTAATTAAGGAGAGAGAATTTGGCCTTGAATTATTCATCCTCATTCCACTATGCATTTACAGTCATTGAATATGGACAAAAAACTCTGGTCCTCTTAACTGCTGTCCGAATCTTTCATCTCATGGGACACCAATAGCTCCCATCAGTCTAAGGTGACAAAATTAATGTGTTTTGCATCATGATCTGTTCCTTTAATAAAGATTCTGAACTCCCTGGGCTTAGCTCAGTAGCTCTGCATTACACCTAATCTCCTTAATAAAAGAACAAAAAGTAAGTTTAAAGAATGCTAAGGCAAGCTCATGAACACAGAGAGATTCACAGCGCAGGCTACAGCCTTTGCCATCAAAGCATAATAGGTCACACTAGACCTCTGGGTTTTGCCTGCACTAGACAACCCCCATGCAAATCTGTGAGGTGCTTTGCTCCTTCAGGACCCATGCAACAGCAAGAGAGCTCAGGTCCTCACAACTGCTAAGCGCCTTCAAGGACTGGAATATGACTATGAATTTTATTGCTTTCATTACCCAGTTTCACCAACCTAACACAGTTTTAATTAATTTAATATGGGGTTTGTATTACCTTGGGTTTTTTATTATTTGGGAACTTTTCAATTAGAGCTAGATAAGTCATTGGAAACACAATATTAATACAGAAAAGTGTACAAAACATGATAACCATCTATAATAAATTCAGTTTTCACAGAAATACATAGATAGTCATACCTTTCTCTCCTGCAAATGCCTAAATTACTGCATATACCAGTGACAGAAAGGAAAGTTTTCAGGAGTGTCATTGACTATTCATGTGGCACACTCTGTTTTGCCAGACCCTTGAAGCGGAGCATCATAAATTCAAAGAGACTCTCTCTGGTTAGTACTGATGTCTGGAACCAAATACTAGCATGGTTCTGGAACCATCTTTTTTATTAAAAAAAGAGAATAAATTCCAGTGGCAGGAAATGTTTATTTCTATGCACACTTTTTAGTTTATAATAGAAAGTAAAAAGTGAAATTTTAGCCAAGAAGAGTTCTGTTCCCTAATGGAAAATGTATTTTGCCAGCTCATTCCCCATGCCTACATTCTCCTTCGCAGACCTCAATTTCCCACCAAATCATTCTAAACATTAGAGGCAGGAAGTCCATGCTGGAAATCTTCTCAGAGAAAGATCACCAAATGTAATCTGAAATACAAATTATTACAGTGGGAAAAAAATAGAGATTCCTTAGGAAATAGAGAGTTTTTGTGAAAAAATCTTCTCTAAGAGGCAATTGTCTGTACATCATAATCAGACAACAGAGATGCGATTGAAAGGAAACCCATGGAAATGAAATTTACTTATTCCTGCTTAATCCTGATTGACACAACTGGAAAATTAACCTGCTAAAACTATATAGATATCACTCACCTCCATGATGTCTAAATGAATATTTTGGTTTCCCATTTTTTTGGACAACCAGATTCTGCAAGTACCCCGCTTTCTTATGAAAATGTAGCAGGTATAAATCCTGAAAATTGATGCTTTTAATAAGCTCATATCTTGAAAAGTCAATAAAGATTGACATAAGTACAGTTCAATATTCTTTACATTTGTTTGAGTCAATATGAATTTCTGAAGGATTCCAAGTATTACATATGATGGTCTTAGAGAGTTTCTATTACACAAAGTTATTTATCAATTGATGACCTGTAGAAATAATATAGGACAGCTCTCCAAAATTCAGAAAAGAAAACATATTTAAATGAGCAAAGCTGTTGCAAGTTCCAAAGACAGAATATTTTAAAGCATCAGGTTATGAGGAAACATTAAAAAACAGAAACAGCTTTAACAACTGAGAATCATTTTTATGATAAACATAGCTCGGAATCAAACTATTCTACACACTCACTTAAATCATCATGTTTTTTTGTGGTAATTCTCAGTTCTGCTAAGAATATCTTTCCAATGATAAGAAAAGAAAGCAATAAATAGGCATACACTAGTTCTGTTTTAGACTTTCTCCATTAAAATGTTGTGAATAATTTGCAATTTATATTCAAATTAAGATCTGAAGAGGAAATTTCTCAGATTAAGGTCAGTAAAAGGCAAATAGTTATTAAAAATTTTCAGATCCTTTTTCAGGAAAACGTGATATTTTACTACAAACTTTATGCAGCAAGCATACTACCATTTTGGCCATTTTCATTAGGAAGACTGTTGGACCTGAAGGGGGAATAGCATTGCAAAGGTGCTAAACTAGAGATCAGGAAATCTGATTTCTTCTTCTAGGTTTACCTACATTTCTGTTGTATATAGCTTTAAGTCTCACAACAAAATGTTCAATATATCTGCTTGTCTGCCACACCATTTCAGCAACAGGTAAAGGCCTTAAGTGCATTTATATCTGATACTATGAGTTCCCCAACACCAAGGACTGCATTTACGGTATGCTTAGGAACTCAGCAAATACGTATTAGAGCTTATGGATCCCTTTTGCGTTTGGGCCTCAGTTTCTCTCTTTCCTCTAAACAATTTGTGCAGATGAGCAGTTCCACTGACTTCAACAGAGATTATTCACCTGTTAAACCTTCCTTGAACTCACCTGGACCCAGGCTGGTAGGGAGCTTGAATTTTATAAGG
Organism: Brotogeris chrysoptera; assembly: GCA_030323915.1. Lineage (NCBI taxonomy): Eukaryota > Metazoa > Chordata > Aves > Psittaciformes > Psittacidae > Brotogeris > Brotogeris chrysoptera. The sequence goes on from JARCZZ010032416.1 coordinate 20,090, forward strand.
GTGTATTTATTTGAGTTTATTTCATTCCTAGAGAATCAGCATTTGTCTGAGGGAGTGAAGTGCCAATTATTTTCTTTACTGAAATTATGGCAGGAAAACAAAAATTATGGGGAGAAATAAGAGTTTTAAAACCATTTTAAAATAAAATGGACAGCATAATGAAAATATTTCCTAATTCTTATTTATGGGGGAAGAAAAAAAAAAAAGAAAAGAAAAAACAGTGGTTCTGGCCTGTGAAATATAAATTGGAAGACTACATGTGATGGGTCTAATATTAGCACTATAAAGGTATCCTTTCAGGTAAAGAGTCCAGTGACAGTTGCTTCTGATTTTTCTGATGACTAATATGTAGGAATATAGGAAATGTGCAGGTTTTGGTAGTATTTCACATATGTGAAAGAAAAATCTCAATGATAATGTGTTATATTGTTAAGCATTTTCTCTCAAGAGCCAAAGCCAATTTTACGGTTTATCATTTTGTTCCTGCGATACCACCTGCCCAAACTAGATGGTCAGATTATTTCCATTTCTTTCATCTCCTGAGAGGTTTGTATTGCTCCACACCGGTAATATAAGAACATCCTATTTTCCACCTCCTGCAGCCCTGGTACTTTGTATAGTTTATACTGTTTACAATTGACTTCCCTCTGATAACTCCCATACGACCCAGTGAGCTGCTAGGCAAGCTGCACTGCAGATGCCTGATGAACCTCATCTGCTCTGTCAGGCTCAAGCAGCTTGCAGACCACAGAAGTCTTTGCCCAGAGGGGAAAAAAAAAAAAAAACAGCAAAATAAAATCAACAAACTTTCCTGATTCCATTTATTTTTACTTGGTTAGCATCTTGCTGTGCATCATTCACCAGATCTTCTCCCCCTCAAGTTCAAAAATAATCACTCAAGTAAACTTTTCCAAGTGCAATTAATCCTTTTCACTTTGATTCAGCAGCTGACCAAGCACACAAGGATTTAAAGAATGGCAGGAAAGTTAAGGTTGATATTGAAGAGATTAACAAGTTCCCTGGTGGAAAAAAAAAAGGCTCAAGAGATAACTCAGTTGCTTGCTCTAACTCTTCTTATTCTATCTTCATCTAATTTTATAATGTTCTCCCTAGATTCTCATTCACGTTATAGAGACAACTGTACCCTCTTTTGTCCACTGCTTGTCTCCTAGAGAAAACATATGATAAGAATTACAAGGGTTATGGTGTTGCAAAATAGGAAGTTATCACTAGCTTCAATCAGGCCATGAGAAATATCAATATTTTTTATTAGAAATTTTTTCTTAAAAGTATAACATTATGGGATGAGAGGTTCTTCCAAAAATATGTGGGTTTCATGAAAACAAATACCAGTTTTCAAAATCAAAATTTGGTGCAGTGAAATTTTTATGTGTAATTTTTTACTAAATACAGAAAAAAAATCTTTGTCTCAGAAAGTTATTTTAGTTGAAAAAAATATGTTTTCATAAAGACAGACCACAGAGGGAGGGAAAAGTTCAGTCATCCCTGTACAAATTATTAATACTGTTGGTGAGCTTACTAAATTATTAAGTTATAGACGGACTGAGAGGGATGGTATGACTTAAATCTGAAAAATCATTAGTAGAATCAAACTGAGACAATATTCAATCGCTAATTATAAGCATGCATAAAGTTAAGCACATGCTTACCTGCTTTGCTAAACTGCGATTTGAGTCCAAGCTCAAATGGCAGCAAATATTTCTCTTCATATTTCATGCGTGGAACGAGAGACACCTGAAGCTAGCTGATAGGTTGATTAGTATTTGAACTAATAGTCTATTAATATGTAAATTAAATGAATGCTACTGCCTGGAAAATAAATGAATTTTTAGCAACTGTCATCAGACCTGGATTCCACCTCCAGCCTCTCTGAGCTCGTCAGCTGGATTCCAGCCCAGATGAAGTGGGCAGGAGAGCACAGCAACCTAATGAGAATAAATGTGAATTAGTTTAGCACTCTCATGCAGCTAAATTATCCAAACATTAGTTACCTGTTTGGAGGAGACTACCTGAGGGTTAATTCAGCAGAGGAATGTGCAGGCAGAATTCCAGCATTTTAACCAAACAGGTATTTGCCATGGACATCATAGAAAATACTTTGAATTGCATTAGAATTCTCCTCAGTAGTGTCTAAAAGTCTAGCTTTTTCCTTGGAAATCTTCCAGGTACATGCCTGTGTAAGAAGACGTGGGACTGGTCTTACCGTGTGAATCACAGCCCCTCTGTCTCTTTCATCTTTGCAGTCAAATACCTACTTCTCTTGTTGAGCAAAGCTTTGGGTGTGGTTCTGCAAAGACTGAAAAGTGACTACATCTCAGTTCCAAAAGTTCAAAGCAGGGTTGGAGATGTGTGATGGGCACTGCGCTCTGAGATTTTTAGGGGAAACCCTCCAGCTGTGTTTGGGATACGGATGATGTAGACACAGCCTCCATGGGCTGGCAAGGAGTAGCCCAGCCGTCACACTTGCACTTAGAGAGCATAGACTCCACCCTGCCAACAGCACCAAGAAGTCATAGAAATTTTTGGTTCTGTCCACTCCAAGAGGCTATAGTGCTGTCTGAACAGGCACTAGGCAATGTGACATGGAGGGACATCAATTTGATGGATGGAGCACTCGGTGGATAAAGAACTGGCTGGATGGCCACATGCAAAGAGTTGTGGTCAATGGCTCAATGTCCAGCTGGAGACCAGTAATGAATGGTGTCCCTAGGGGATCGGTGTTGGAACTGGTCTTGTTCAAGATCTTCGTCGGTGACATGGACAATGGGATTGAGTTCACCCTCAGCAAGTTTGCCAATGACACCAAGCCATGTGGTTTGGTTGATTCGCTGGAGGGAAGAGATGCCATCCAGAGCGACCTTGACAAGCTTCCTGAATTATGGGGACTTCAATCAGTGCCCCGTCTCTGACAGAGAACTAGGGAGCTGAGTACCCTGAGGATGGCTGGTTTGACTTAAAGACTGAGGCAAAGGTAGCATTAAGTACCTCAGCCTTTTCTTCATCCTCAGTCACTAGGTTTCCCCTAGTACCCAGCAGAGGATGGAGGCTCTCCTTGGCCCTCCTTTTATTGCTAATGCATTTGTTGAAGTACTTTTTATTAACTTTTATGGCAGTGGCCAGATTTAGTTCCCTCTGTGCCTTCACCTTTCTAACTTTCTGTCTACATAACCTAACAACATTCTTGTACTTTTCATGGGGTGACAGTCCCTTCTTCTACAGGTGATAAATTCTCTTTTTTTCCTGAGTTCAAGAAATATCTCCTTTCTCAGCCAGGCTGGTGTTCATCCCTGCTGGTTTAATTTTCGGCACATAGGGACTGCCTGCTCCTGTACAAGGATTTCACTCTAGATGAGTATTCAGCCTTCCTCGCCCCCTTTGTCTTTTAATAATGTTTCACAAGGAATTTTGCCAACCAATGTCATAAACAGGCCGATGTCAGCCCTCTGGAAGTCTAAGGTGGAGGTTTTGCTGACCTTCCTGACTTCTCCAAGGACTGAAAATTCAATCACTTTGCCCAAAAATGTGTACAGGTGAGATTAAATTCTTAATCTTTTTCAAAGCAGTCAGATTGGTTATCAGATAAATTTTTCCTATAAAATGATCATTTTTTGTCCAGTAGAGTCTCTGGATAAGCATCAGAGCACAAAAGTCCTTCAGCCCTGCTCTGTTACCAAACCAGCACTACCACTAGTCAACTGCCTGGTACAGCAGGTTGCAGCACTGGACCTGTGTGTCAGGGACAATAGATAATGGTTGGTGGTGAAACACACAAAGATAAAAAAGTACTGTTTGTCTGCTATGTCCTCCTCCCTGGAAGGTCCCAATTTGGCTCCTCCCTGGAAGGTCCCACTTTGGCTCCTCCCCAGTTTGTCTGCTTTGGCTGCTCCCCGGAAAGTCCAGCTTAGGTTCTACCCTGGAAAAGTTCTGCTTTAGAACTTCCCATAAAAGTCACAACCCTTGGAGACCTCTCTAGATATTGCTGTCCACTTCTTCCAACATAGGCTGGCCCCCTGCGTCAGAATGAGTGTGCATTTTTGGCAGTATAAAAGCCTGAGCCCCGCATGATGCAGGGAGGCAGATCCTCATACCACCCAGGTCGAGGTTGCCTCCTCAGGGATGCCCACTAAGGTTGAGCCTGCCACCTCCCGCTGCAATGATGTTTCTTGGAACTGGTTTCCTGATTGTCATTACATGGTCCTTGGGGTTGGTAAGATAACCAAACATCAGGCATATCTTTTAGTATATCTTTTGTTACCACTATATTTTCCCTGTATAAATAATCTAGTTATGATCCTTTATTGTGTTGCGTTTCTCTCAACCCAGAATCCTCAAACTCTGGAACAACCTGCCATAGCTTCATGTAAAAGATAAATGCGCCTCCCATCTGCTGTAACAAGGGAGTGAGGTGGGAGTTAGCACAAGCACAGCTGTGTGTCTCAGGCTTTGCATGACACTTAACAAGCATAATATGGGGAAGACTTCCCCTAAAAAGTCCTCCCTCAACATATTGTGTTGTATGAAGAAAATCTTGAGCTAGTGCTGACAGTTTTCTTGTCTTTGTCTCACATTTTCATTGGCAAAGAAAGAAAAATCTTTGGTTCCAATATCTAATTATTTAATAGCTGGTAAAAATCACTACTTTAACAGATACTTTACTGTGATCACTGCCAGAAAACCAACATTCCTCACAAGGAGAGTCATGGAGAGGTGAAGGAAGTTTTGTTTTTTCATAACTGCTGCCAATAATAATAGAGTGAGTTTAAAGTGCTAGCTATCGTTTCTGTCACCTTGAATCCAACAAGTACAATCACTCTGCGGCAAGGACTTGTCTTTGTTCTTTGCCATCAGACACATTCACACAATAGAACTATGAACCATAACTTTGATTTTTAAACACTATACACAAGTAGCTGTTATCTGTTTAGAAAGTTAAGACTAAGCTCATATCCTTAATGTGAATCTGATTTTACTCGGTTTTCACAATACATTCACAACCTGCATGAGAGAGAAAAGCATACCTGGCAGAAAAGAGATGATGACCCCTTTAACCTTGAAAATATAATTTGAATTCTAAGAGCACAAAGGAAGAGAAATTAGGCCTGGTTTTTATCTTTACCTGAGCTTGATTAGGTCATAGAAAGTTCAGGTAATACTCATGCCTCACAGCCACAATCATCACAGCAGTAGAGAATGTAATGGAACAGAAAGAAATGAATAGAAATGAAAACTTTTTAACGAATATTCCAGCTGCCTGATTGCAAAGAAAAGGTTCAAAATAAAAACTATCTAGAAGTGTATCGACACATTTTGTTCTGATTAGCATTCAAATTATGTAAGTCAGCAGCACAGCCAGTGAAACTATTGCCTGAGAGCACTCCCTGACTGAAGATGGTTTGAGAATTTAAAAACCACGATGACCATGCATTTAAATATTTTAAATCATTATCATGCATGAGACTGTATAAACAGTCTTATTTTCTTTCTGAAGTGAACAGAGGTTTTTGTTTGCTGTTCTGTTTTTTGTTTGTTTTTTTTTTTTATCTTAATGCCATCATAAAATAAGGTTGTCCTAATAGACCAAAGAGGTTCAAAAGTCAAAGCTGGTATTTGCCACCATTTGGAAAAATTAGCATTGATAAATATTGGGATGGAGTGAGGTAGGGAGATGAAAAATCATTAACCAAAGACATTCTGAAGTGGTCTTATTTTCCAGAAGTGACTGGCCATGATGGACTCTCAGAATGCTTTTTAAAGATTCCAAGCTAGAGGCCCAAAATTAAGCTGCAAAAAAACATTAGCACTTTTTCATTGTTGCCCTTATATCTTGACTCAGACTGTCCAAATTTCCCAGTAGTCAGTTGAGGTGAAGGGTATATCATTATAAGATTTCACAGCCTATGCAGAACCTTTTAATCTACACAAGCAGCTGGGATAGTTCATGCTGTTGGAGAGGTCATAATTGCTCATTGCTTAGATTAGGTCACCCAGCCTAGACAAAATACAAAGGAGAACAGGTCTGAGAGCTCTAGTAAGATGTCAGCTGCAGGAAAGAGGCAATGAACTCTTTGCTTAGAAAAATCACACAGAGAAACGGATATCACCATATTAGATAGCAAGAAAAGGTTTTCCACCAGCTCTAAAAAGGCTTTACATTTATATCTGGTTTTGATGTTTCAGAATCTGATGTTTTTCCTGACTATAAATACTCTTGCACTATAAATATACTTATCTTTCCTTGTTTTGAATCTTCTGAAGAAAAGAACTAAATATGTAGCCTTCTATTTTTGGAGAAGCCAAAGGTGAGATAACTCTCCCTGCATTGAGATTTCATGGTTCTTTAGAAAGGGCTGGAGTCACATCAAAACTTGTTTGCACGTTAAAATATCTATCAATTCCACCACTGGTGATCAAAGAAAACTAGTATATCAACTAGTAGCAATAGCAGTTGGGGAAAGAAAAGTCAACAACAAAATTGCAACAAAGCAATGACACTGATTCCAAGTTGGAACATGAGTCCTTTCCTCCTGAGAAATTCAACATGCCAAAATGTCTTCATGCTATTCCTGATTTAGCTAATCCAAATGTAGACAGAAGTGACACCAGATGAGTCAGGCACACCGTCTGGACTCAAACTCTGAATCTGTAAGTGACAAACTCACAAAAGTTTGCTTGGATGTTTCACTCCAACAAAAGCCAAATTTCCCATTTAGCTTTCAGACAACTTGAAGTTGAACATATGCAAAAGTTAAGGGTCTTGCTAAAGGCTTGTGCTGCTAGGATTAAATAAAAATTTTCTAAGAAGTCCAATTTTAACCCATTTCAAGTTAGTGGAAGGGGCTAACAGAGACGGGTGGAAAAGATTGTTATGGAAGCTGAGTGCAGTGGTTGCTTTCCTTCATCCACTGAAATTCATATATATAGGTTATGTAAAGTAATGGTAGCTAACATACGTTCATTGCTAGCCAATGAAATCTCAGAAAGCAGTTATTCCCTAGTTGTAATTGTTCAGAAGGTGTCAACAGACAGAAAAAGGCAGGCTTCATTCTGTGACAGATATAGAGATCCCTGATTTTAGCTGGACGGCCATGAAAGCACAACAACATGGTCTATAAGACACCAGCTCACAAGGCCTTCTGGTGTATTTATAACTGCTGAGATGCGTACAGCACCTCACGCAGTGCATGACCGAAGGGCTGATTTTTCTGAATCGTGGAATCATAGAATAGTTAAGGTTGGAAAGGACCTTAAGATCATCCAGTTCCAATCCCCCCTGCCATGGGAAGGGACATTTCCCACTAAACCATGCCACCCACGGCTCTGTCCAACCTGGCCTTGAACACCGCCAGGGATGGAGCATTCACAACTGAATAATAGCTTCTTAGGAATCTCTCCCTCATGGTTTGTAAGATGATATTCTTAATATCACTAGCAATTAATAATATGATCTTCCTCACTGCTAAACTGGTTTCTTCTGTCATGTCTAACGTATGTCTGTACTAGGAAAGAACATCTACACTTAAACCGGAAATTCTCAGTTCCATAAAACATTGCACTCTAATCTACACCCTAGCCTATGAATAAATGGCTATGGAAGAGATTAATCCAGTTGTGATGTTCCATTTTAAAAATAAGTTATCTGATCTTCACACTCCATTTAATGTATTATTCCAGTATTTTAATTCTTAATGGGGAATCAGAATTTTTTTCCAGGGAGTGGAAGATGTTAGGAAGATAAATAGGTCAGGAGGTGGGACGAAAAGAAATATGACCACGATCAAGGTAAAATGAAGTGATTAATGTTCTGAGACTTAAAAAAATAAAATTGTAGCCAAAAGGAATATGTAGTATCATCTAATGGACAAAAGGTTGCAGTTTGAGTACCTAAATAATTACTGTGTTTAGAATGCACAATGTTTTATAATCCTTCCTGAATAATTGTAGTGTTTCTTCCAGAATTTGTATCTGGTAATTAACTAGTGTGAAGGTTGCTATGGTAGATACTTAGCTTATACAACACATCAGGTTTGGAGCAGGTACAAACTAAAAGGGAGATTGCTGACTCTAAAACACTTTATGATTTTATCATGTTGATTATATTAATTCTCTGATATTAAAATGGAAGGAGAAAAAGGGACCAACACAACTAAGCCATTTCTTCCTACTGGTTTCAATGGAATTGCAAAGTCAGAATTTTATTTGGAGACATTTACATCCGGATTAATAATCATTAAGTTATTAAATATACTTTTCTCCCACCTTCAAGCACCTGCCACCTCCTTGAGAAACTTAGCCGGCAGCCAAGCACTACACAGCTGCTCACTCACTACTCCCTGGTGGGATGAGGAGAGAATCAGAAGAGTAAAAGTGAGAAAACTCATAGGTTGAGATAAAGGCAGTTTAACAAGTAAAGCAAAAGCCGCACAAACAAGCAAAGCAAAACAAGGTATTCCTTCACCACTTCCCATCAGCAGGCAAGTGTTCAGCCACCTCCAGGAAAGTAGGGCTCCACCACACATAATGATTACTTAGGAAGACAAACACCATCACTCTGAGCATTCTCCCATTCCTGCTTCTTCTCCAGCTTTATACGCTGAGCATGATGCCACATGGTATGGAATATCCCTTGGGTCAGTTGGGGTCAGCTGTCCTGGCTGTGTCCCCTCCCAAGTTCTTGTGCAACCCCAGCCTATTTGCTGGTGGAGTGGTGTGAGGAGCAGAAAAGGCCTTGGTTTTGTGTAAGCACCACTCAGCTATAACAAAAACATCCCCGTGTTATCAACACTGTTCTCAGCACAAATCCAAAACACAGCCTCATAATAACTACTATAGAGAAAATTAACTTTATCCCAGCCAAAACCAGCATAGCATGCCAGACAATTCTGTTCCATTATAGTCTATCACTAATTTACAGAGAACACAGACTTTTTAGATGCTTTACTTCACTATCTTATCCTGTCTGCAAGGAGTAGCAAATATACTCCTCTCTTTTTTCAAGAATGTGACATTTTTTTATTAATTTTGTAAACAAAATCCTTAGTGGTTATAAATATTTCACCTGTAGCTTTCCTCTTTACTCCCCTTGTTCCTGAGAAACTTGTACTGCTTATTTTTCATGAAAGGTTGTCAAGATGAAAAGCCATCACAGAAACATTTCAAAATTTATCCGACAATTGGTCCATTCATAATCTAATTGCTCTGGCAGGCAAGAAACTCCAGAAGTCCCTCGATGTGCCATGACAGTTTTTACATGGATCTTGGCAGTACTTGCCAAGTGATTTTCACAGTCTTGAAGTTTCTGTTAAAAGAATAGAGGAATGACAATCCCAGGGATTTTGACCACATGAAGTGCAACTCAGTAATTTTTCTTCCTCCAAATTCTAGCCTAAAATTGTCATGTGAAAGGCACACAAAGATATTTTCTCTGCTCATAATGTCTTCTTTTCAGAGCTTAACTAAGGTTATCCTGGGTACAAGGTCTGAAATGAAGCTCTTTTTTTTCCTCCAGTTGCAGGGAAAAAGGGTTTATCCTTCATCAAACAAAAGGTCCACCAATATCTTTTTCCCAGTAGCACCTACTAATGGATGTATAAAAAGCAGAATAAGTGCAGAGCAAGAACAAGCACCACTGACAAACAGGTCCTGCTGCTATAGATACAGGTTTCTCTTCCAACAGTCCTGGTAATAAGGTTGAAGGGGATGGAGGATAGGCCTTCAACAAAAATATTTGTCTTGGTAAGAAAGTCAAGTCAACTCTTTGCTCCATAAAGTGTTTGCTGAAGGAAGAGGGAGGTGAGTTGAAGGTGTTGTCCCATAGCCTGCAGATCTTGGAATTGACCCTAAATGGTAGCACATAAGAAAGCTTCTTTCCCTCAGACCTATTGTTTCAAGCTATCTGTCAGTCAAATAAGTTTGTATAATCTACAGAAATGTTACATTTAAGTTACATATAAGTTGCCTTCTTAAGTTTTTATTGATGCTTAAGAAAAAAGCAAAGTTACATATGAAATGACTGCATGATCTTAAACATCTGATCTGAAAGTTTATCCTTATTGCCTCATATTTTAGGTCTTAATACAGAACAAAAGAGTTCCTGCTAAAAAGCAGAATTTGAGAATTAATGTGTTCACTCTGCTTTTGCTCATCTCCCTCCAATTTACTTCCATATCGTAACATATTGTGCAAACTAATACAGACTTTCAAAACCACAAGAAAAGAAAGTGCAAATAGGAATACTTACCTACTGTATTCATGCTAGAAGCCTTTTGAAGCTCTTTTGAAAGTTCTTGGTAAGTTTGAGACACTCAAGAAACAATACCACTTGGAGCAGACAACAAAACAGGCATCAAATTTCCCACTTTATGACATTGAATACTATAATCAATAGAAATGTCAGCTATTGCACATTAACATCAGAACATGTAGATTATACCATCACTTGGTTGCTATGTTAGACTTCATCATACTTAACAATAAAGAGATTAAGGCTGGCTGCTCCAAGGCAGAATGCAGTATTTCAGTGATACTAATCAGTTAGGATGGATTTTGTAGGAAAATGAAAAAATCACAGATTTCAGCAGGTTTAATATTTTCAGTAGGAGACATCTCAAAAGAAATTTCAGTCTCGCACCACACATACACATCTGAATAAGCAGAATGTTTTTTTCCCTGGAAAAGAAGGGCTTACTCTCCTCTCTCAACTAGATGGGGAGTAAACAGAAAGGTGTAGCTAGGTGCTAGAGGCAGGTGAAATGATTCCCCAAGATGTCTCTTTCTACCCAAACCCTCTTTCTGCTATTGTAGATGGAAACTTTTCATAGTCTTGTTCACAGATAACTGTGCCCTTCTTCCAGGAACACTTTCTTTTGCTAGTATTTATACTGCATAGAAAAGCAGTGAAATGGCTCAGCAGAAGGCTTTGGAAGTGACAAGGAACAGCATTATGCTACCAATCAAATATGCCTTACAAATGACTTGTGGTTTAAATGATTTAATGATACAGGGTTGCTATTTCATTGGCTGGACGGATTTGGTCAAATGCCTTTACAGTGCTTGTGAACATTAATACCAATTTTGAGTGGCTATTCAATTCCATGTTCATAGCCCTTGCTATTCAAGCTGCTGTGTGACTGTCAGAAGAAAACAGATTGCTGTTCATTTTAATCAGTCAGATCAGCTTTATTGAACATGCCTGTTTGATGTGATTGCATCTTGCGCAACTGAGCAAAATGAGACAAAAAGAGCAATTTTATATCACGTAGATAATAACAGATGCGCCCCTCAGAATTCATTATAGAAATCTGTTTTGCAGCCGTATGTTCCACTTCATCTGAAATCCTTTTGTTCTCATCAGCCTCTTCCTGTGTGAAACTACCACTTTGCATTTTGCAAGCATCAACTAATGGAATCTGATATTACTTTGTCCATATCTTTGGATCCCCTGCTAAAAGTTGAAAACTAAGAAGTCTAGTTTTCCATAACCTACTAAAATAGCCTCCATGTAGTCACTTGTTTGTAAAGTACAAGATATATTTACCCTCAATTTTACTATATATCCTTTTGTCCTGGGTTCAGCAGCAGCAGTCATTTTTCTCCTTCTTGGTAGCTGGTGCAGCACTGTGGTTTTGATTTTTGGG